>OOFC01013138.1:22350-127846 GCA_900323345.1 Pseudochromis fuscus | reverse complement strand
CACTTCATGTTGTGAGACATTTATGGCGCATTTACACTGGTACATATTCGCTTCACTTCGCTTTTGGTGCATTTCCACTGGCAAAAAAGTACCTAAAACGTGGTACTTGGTACAACTTTTCGTACCTCCTCTCCTGCAGTTCCAAAAAAAGTACCTGGTCAGGTCGGAGCAGGTACTAAAATCTTATTGGTCGGAATCGTAACTGTGTTGTTGCGTCATCACTGCGCGGCACGTAATCTGTCCCACAAACACACGCCATTTTTAAATCTTCTGCAAACCGTGCAGACGTGTTTGAAATAACAACAAGAAGAGAAATGGCAGCTGTCAGAAATCCTGCCCCATGGACTCAGGACGAGGTGCAAACCTTTCTGTCATTAGTCGCCGATGAGAAAATTCAGCGGGAGCTGGACGGTGCGGTCAGAAATGAAAGAATCGCATAAAAGATGACGTCATGAATGACGACCAGCTACACGGAGGAGGGACGATCCTCAGCAATGTAAATGCAACCGAGGGTCTGATCCTGAGTGATCCGAGGTGAAGTGAAGTGAGTAGGTACCAGTGTAAATGTGTCAATTCTGTCTATAGCATCAAACCCACTTTCACATCAGTGACATCATTAAAGGGGGAAAAACATCCCTTGATAACCACAGGGTCAGGTTTTTCAGTTCAAAGGGAAATCCAGTCTTTTAAGAACTAATGTAGTTTTAAAATTTGTTTTGAGCATCTTAACAGAATTATAGTTTAACTTATCCACTGCTCAACCACAACATTAAAACTGCAGACAGATGAAGTCAAAAACACTGATTATCTTGTTATACTGGCTCCTGCATATTGGTTGGATGTATGAGGCAACAAGTGAACAGTCAGTTATTGAAGTTGAGGGGGGACTGGGATGACTGGGTCACAGCATCTCCAAAACAACTGTTTTTTGAACTTCCTGGAATGAAGTATCTACAACAAAATGGTCCAAGTAAAGACAAGTGTTGAACTGGCAACAGGTTCATGGCGGCCGAAGCTCATTGATGCTTGTGGGGACTGAAGGCCACGCTTATCTCTGTCCACCACTGAGTGTCTACAATGGGCACATGACAACTGATCCATTGAGCAACAGAGGAAGGTGACTGGTTGTGATGAATCACATTTTCTTTTTTATCATGTGGACGACCTAAACATTGTTGCAGACATTGTTACAGTGCTTCATGGAAACAGATGACTCAGCATTCAGATTCCTTAGATCTGAACACATTCAGACGTCTGTGGAGTCAAGGCCTCGATGGGTCAGGATTGTTTTTAATGTTGTGCCTGATTGATGTAGTTTTAAGGTATCAGGGTGGATTTTGCAAGATTTATATGAGTTAAATGAAAACAAGTGGTGATTTGTACACATGGTGATTACAACAATGTTTGCAGTATATGTGTGAACAGTGTGCACCTGCAGTATTGGTATCATTGCAGAGAGTGTGGTAGATAGACAGAAGGATGCAGTGAATATGCATCATATGTACTGTCCATCTTTCATTGTAAGCCTTTTACAGATCATGTTGTTGCACAGGTTGCCTACAGAAATGGTCCTTTTGTGCAATAACTGCATTGACTCTGTAGGTTTTGTGTGTGTAGAGGCACATGTTTGAATTAGTGGTGGTCAAAGGCTACCAGGAGTATATCCCCATGGTTCATAGTAGGAAGGAAACACTCCGAGGTTACAGCCACGGACAAAGTCATCATAGTCCATCGGCAGCAGAGGACTGGTGGAGGACAGGAACTCAGGGTGGAAGATGATCTGAGGAGGACACAAAGACAGGGAGACACAGATGTAGCCATTCATTCACTCAACAGGGTTTTATAAAATGACATAAAATTGGATTCCCGTTCTCTGACACAAAACTTCTGAAGTCCCAAAGTACATTGATAAACCAGTGTTGAGTTTATTTCTCACAAATTGGTGACTTTAGTTTTTTGGTGGGAGGTCAGATGATCACTTTCATCTTCATAATTTTCCTTCCTTTTCATTTCAGATAATATTTGAGGTTTATTTATAAATTTGCAACTGAAATCTCAGAAATTGTCCAAGTCCTGTTCCTGTAAATTTGCAACTTTTGTCGCAAAGAATATCCAACTTACTTCCTTTCTTTAATACCAGAAAAATACACAGTATAGTATGTCATGAAGTGATCGAGTTTTTTCTGGATGCTTCATCAACACCAAGACCAATGAGGTTTAACTTTATACACAATGTACAATATGGATTATGTTTCTATGAACAATAAAAAAACCATCCAAAAATTCATGTCCACAAGCTCACTCTGCTACGTGACGACCTCGGCTATGCTAACTTTATGCATTTCTTATATTTAAAATAAATATATTGTGAACATGCAACACAAAATAAACATAACCAATGACTATTTAAATTTCTATAAACATGAAATTTGATAGAAATTTTTAATGGCCAAAAATCACTATGCACTGGATAATTTACAAGTAAACACATATTAAATTTTCTCACCATAAACACACCTCATCACTGCATAAAAATCTTGTAAACATACAGGATGTGTTGTTTACCTTGACACGGTCGTTCCTGGCGTTGAAGAGGCCGATGCGTCTGATGTTGGACAGGATGGGATCTGTGGAGTCGTCCAGCATGTTGTGAGTGGTCACTGGTGGGAGGTTGTTTCTCTACAGAGTGAGTGCAAAATATGAGATCAAATTAAATGAGGAGAAAACAAGAGTGATGGGTTAACATGATCTCAGGTTTCTGTCGTTCTGTGTTGTTCAAACCTGCTTAAATGTTTTCGACAAGGTCTTTGCAGTTTGTGGCCACACCGCCACTTTTCCACAGGTACAGTAACATTTGTAAGTTCAAACCACTTTGTTCAACTTACACCAACTGCTTCAAGATGTAAGACTTAAAGAAATTATTGCAAACATCACTGCACCGGGAATTTATGTATCTGCAGGAACGCATCAAAAGTCTGGTTTTCCTTTACTGTGGAGGACTGTCAGTGGTATTTCCATTAATATAAATGTTTCCATGGATGCATGCATACATTATACATCATGCATGGATACCAGATGACCTGCTGAGCTAGAAAGTTAGAAATATGAACTTTGCTTTTTAATTTTTATCTTTTACAGTTTAAGAAAGAAAAATGCCACAGATTAGTTACATTGCATGATCATTAGGTACAATGACACCCCATCCATCTGTCTGTCTATCCGTCCATCCATCGTCTAAACCACTATGTCCACCTGGTTGTCGTGGCAATTGGATGAGCAGAGAACCACAGACCAGGGGTTCCCAACCTTTTAGGTACCACGGACCGGTTTAATGTCGGCATTGCTTTCATGGACCGGCCTTCAAGGTGTGGCAGATAAATACAGTGAAAATAAAATAATATAACCGGCATAAAAAAATTAAAAAAAAATGTTTGCAAAGAAACTCTCCAAATATGTTTGTTTTTCACTCATTTTTGCTAGTTTGCTGACTTATCATTATTATTATCTGATCACGTGACCGAGACAAACGTATTGACGTGTCAAGAGGCACAGATGAAAGTTAAGTCGGAGAGAATCCAGTCGTTTTTCAAAATAAAACGTCTTTTAGACTATAACGATCAATACAACGGAAATTATATCAATTATTTGTTCTTTCTGTGCGGCCTGGTAACAAATGCCTCACGGACCGGTACCGGGCCCCGGCTCAGTGGTTGGGGACCACTGCCCCAGACAGACAGACTTTCCTCCTGGTGAACAATGGGAGGTGACCATGTAAACCATCTGGCTCCCTTCACTGTGGACGAGCAGTGACTCTGAGCTGCTTCTGAAAGACTGAACTCCTCTGCGGAGTGAGGTCCACCACCCAGCAACAAAGACTAATTTCAGTCGCTTGTATCCACGATCTCATCCTTTCAGTCATGACCATGGGTGAGAGTAGGGATGTAGACCGACAAACTGGCAAACAGCAAACTTTGCCTTAAAGCTCAGCGTCCCTTTAATACTACAGACCACTACACTGACCACTTCACTGTTGTCGATCTTGTGATTCCCTCAATCATGAGCTCGACCACTAGATACTTGGACTCCTCCACTTGAGGTAGTTTCTCTCGCCCTACCTGGATGAGGCACATCACCCTTTCCCATGGACTAAGACTTGGTGGCAAACTGCTATAGACACAGAGGCACCCAGGTGAAACAGGGGTGGGCACAAAGCTCAGCCAAGTCCACACCCACACTGAACAAGCTTGACTTAATGCTGAGCAGTAACATCCTCTTTTGGTGGGTATCACAGTTTAGAAATTAAATCTTGTTTATGAGGATTTGTCTTCCTGTGAAAGGGTTTTACTTCCACACTGCTTCTTTGACATCTATCCACAGATTAATCTTCAGGTCTGGAAACTGAGAGTAAAACCCTGATTGCACCTCTTAAGGTTGATGATAGTTATCTTCTTTCATCAGCAGCATTTATACAAACTGTGATATTTCTTCTAGGAGTTTGTTGAATTAAATCCAATCTCCTCTCAGCTGAAATTGCTTTGCTGTGTTCCTGTAGCCTTCAACTGCTCTGTGGTCAGTAGTGATTTTAATTTTCAGAGTGCAAGGCAGCTGCTTATTTGGCCTCCTGATTGTGAGGACAAGGTTTAAGGAAAGAGAGCGTCTATAAAGGCTTGAAAGTTGCTTTATTTGACCTTTCTTTACTGAGATCATGAATGATCCACAGAACAAGATAATTAATGTCAGTGAAAGTTATCTGAAAACTTCCACCTCTTGGGATGTCCAGACTTCCTGCCCTTTGAAGATCAGTTCATCTTCTACTTACTTAACTATTCACAATAACAGAAGTCTTGATCCTGCTTGAAGGAATGAGGAGATTTGATTTCATAATGAGTGTTTGAGTCAGCGGTCCACGACCGGTAACCTTTCAGAGTGTGTTTCTGAGAAGTATTGATCAGTATTTAAAGCTTGGGCTAATGATCTCTGATTACCACTGCCTAATCCATGCAAACAAATGACAATAATGAAAGTGACCTCAGTGGCTTTTTAACCTGCCTGTCACTCACCACCGACCAGTGCACTGTCCATGTGCATAATGCAAATGTAAAGAAGCACAGATAGATTACAATGAAGGTAAAAACACGAGTCTGTTTTGTGTATAACAGATGTAAACTCAGCTGTATTTGAAAAGTGAGGGTGGATAGTGGATGAGGAGAAAATAATATTAACAACAGCGCTTCCTCAAATCACCATCAGGAGCCTCCGTCCCATCACTTCCCATGTAGTCGATACAACTTCCACTCCATTTCCGCCCATTGAAATATTGACGTTGGCATGCGTTCATTTAATTGTGAAAGACCTTTTTATAGGCACTTTGCCTGTAACACTCAGCTCTAACATACATCACCCTGACACTGCTGCTCTATTGACCAGCGGTGGAGGAATGTAATTAACCTGAGCTCGACTTGGTTACAGCTCTGACGCTCATTCACGTATATTCGCTCAGGGGAATCCCCCCCTCGTCTCCTGTTTTATAATTAATTTCCAACAGAGGCGATTGCTCACATTGATCACTGCAGGGGAATTGCAACATCCATTCACAAAAATATAGCTGGGGATGTGAGCGTAAGCTGGCGGCAATTAATCCTCTGCAGCTATCTTTCTCTCCGCAGGTTATTTTTACAGGTTTGCAGGTTATTTTGTTGTGCAGTGTAGTGCAGTACAGTGTTATTTCATTTATAGAAGGACAGATGCCAGGATGACATCTGTAACTTTCTATTTAGTCCAAATAAAATCAAGAACAGTCTGAGTTTGTCTCAATCTTTGAAACTTTCCAGATCAGATATTCACAATTTTACCCTTATTTTCCCCAGTTAACAGACCTGTGCTCATAGTGGCTTTGTTTGCTAAATGACTCTGTGCTCTCCTGACTGAAACCCAACTAATACCCCAAAAATCCACGTCAGTAACCCATCCCCCCACATCTCTCTGTATAGATTTATACAGGGCGGCTGTGGCTCAGGTGATAGAGTGGGTCGCTTATGAATCGCGAGATTGTGGGTTCGAACCCTAAGTTGCTCCCAATGGTGGCTAGCACCTTGCATGGCAGCTCGGTAGCCATTGGTGTGTGAGTGTGTGTGTGTGAATGGGTGAGTGAGTTGCCTTGTAAAGCTTTGGGACCTAGCTATGGTCATGAAAGCACTATATAAATGTACTCCATTCACCATTTACCATACATGTAATGTCTTTATGTTTGTCAAAGGGGAATCAGAAACCCAAGAACACCTCGCCTGAGACTGTTAGACCTGATGTTTCCAAGAACCTCCAGACCTGAGACCACTAAGGTCCCAGGAATAAGACAATGAGGTAAAGGACAATCACCCTACTTGCAGAGGACTAGTATTAAATAGGGACCTCTAGGAAGTCCTCAATCTAGAGTTGTGGAGGTCTTAATCCCTATGAATCTGCCATTTCTGTAATTTGTGTAGTAAAACTTACACCTGCAAAAATGTTCATTCAAACTCAGTTTTTATATCAAAAATAAAGGTTTGCAATTTATATTTTGTGCAAGTGGACTCCCTACACAGCCTTTAGACCTGTTCAAAGAAACAGAAACTCTATCAGGAGGGTAAAATCAAGTTCATTCAACTGGTCCAACTGTTATAGTTGTAATGTTATGTCTACTGTCCTGGGATGAAGTTTGAGTAAAACACAGACTTTGCTTCTAAGTTACTTTGCCCATAAAATTGTAGATCGATCCCCAGCTCCTCCTGTCCACATGTCGAAGTGTCCTTGGGCAAGACACTGAACCCTAAGTTGCTCCCAATGGTGGCTAGCGCCTTGCATGGCAGCTCTGTAGCCATTGGTGTGTGAGTGTGTGAATGAGTTGCCATGTAAAGCACTTTGGGACCTAGCTTAGGTCATGATGGCGCTATATAAATGTACTGCATTTACCATTTCCTAGGAAAACAGTCCACTAGCATGGTGTTACCTTTTACTGGTAATCTATGCTTCATGTTGTTAAGAATTATAACTCATTAAAGGGTGATGATGATGCCAGTAGTAGCTCAGCACAAACAGAGAAAGGATCACAAAAAACAAACAATCTCTAGTACCTGAGTAGCGTAGATGGCTCTCTTCATAATAGTGAAGTCGTCTCTGTCCAGAATGGAGTTCATATCAGGGATCTGCCCTCTGAGGACAGGAAACAGCAACACTGAGTAAACATCATTCATCACAGAGGACCACGTACACAACTGTCCTTACTTACTTTAACAGAGCATCATACAGCTTTGTACCAAACTTCTCCTTCACAGTGTGAGCTGTATCCCTGTGAGAGACCATGGGGAACATTTAGAAACTCAACTGCAATCTGGACATTTCCAAACAATCAGTGTAAAATAGAGAAAACAGTGCACCAAGCAACAACCAAATAGTTAAGTCTTGTCGCTTGACAGCATCACGGCATCTGCTGCAAAGCTCCTCTTGGCACAACACCATTCATTATCCAGTACAAACCCATCCATCTTCTATATCCACTTATCCAGTACAAGGTAGCAGCGGGGTTGGAGTCTATCCCAGATGGTAATGGTTGAGAGGTGGGGTACACCCTGGACGGATCTGTAGTCCATCGCAGGGTCAACACACATAGACAAGCAACATCTACAGCCAATTTAGAGTGATCAATGAACCTAACAAGCCAGAGTACACAGAGAAAAAGCCATACAGGTACAGGCAGGACATGCAAACTGCACACAGAAAAGACATAGCTGAAGTTCAAAACCAGAACCAGAACCAGAACTAGCCAAGTGAAACTACCCAACTTAAAACAAAGATTGATAAAGTACACAGTACATAGGAATGACCCGTAACACTCTGATCATTCACAAAGGAAGTAAAAACAGTGAATATCTCATGCTGAATGTTAAGATCTGAGACAGTAAGTTCAGACTTGGTTCTTGGAGAATCTGGTCATCCAGTAAGTGATCCAGCACCAGATTCTCCATGTGACACAGGAGAGGTGTGATCATCATCTGGCTCCTGCCCCTTCATGAGCTATCCAAGCTAGCTCCTGCAGTTCTGTGGTGCAATAGTAGCATTACGGCAAGACAAGGTAAGATTAGACTGTTACACTTGGAGACAGTCGGTGGTCATACCACAGATGGTAGCTCTGCAACACTGGATCCTCAGTGAAGCTAATGAAATCTGTGTTAGATGTGGGAGAAATGGACATGAATGATCTGTAAAGGATCAAGGATCTGCTGTTAATGTTATAATATGTAATACACAGGACACCTTCAGAGAACTGGTCCTCTGAGCTGGAGGTGTGTCGGTCGTTATGGTTTTGGCTCTTTAGTGCACGTCTGCTTAAGTCCACACATGTGAGTCTGATTACAGATTTACTCAAACACACGTAGTAATAATAATAATAGTTGGATTTATACAGAGACCATTATTCATTCACACCGGCGGTAGTAAGCTAAGATAGCCACAGCCCCTCCGACCACCACAAAACCATTCATTCAACATACGAGGCAAAGGTGGGTAAAGTGTCTTGCCCAAGGACACACCGACAGCAACTGGGAGGAGCAGGAATCGAACCACCGACCCTTTGGTTGGTAGACAGCTGCTCTACCACTGAGCCACTGCTGTCCCCAAATATATAAACACAATATATAAACACAAGGTGTATTCAGGACGCATGGTGACGGTTGCTTTCCCCTTTGCAAATCAACCGTTGCTAGTTGACGTAAAATGCATCACCACCGGAGAACCAGGGCAGACATGTCGCCACTGACAACTGATTAAAAGTTACTGAAAAATACAAGGAGATTTACCTGGTGCTTTTATGCTTAATCAACATTGTGTGACCTCATTTGGCAAAGCTTCAAGGTAATAAATGTTCATTTGTATTGAAAAGTTCTGCACTCCGGGTTCATGTCTGGTGTCAGTATGTGATCATGTCAGGGCCATTCGCACATTGCACCTGACACTTACTAATGCAAAATGTGTTTAAATGAAACATGATGGAACAAAATGAGACATCAATTCACTAATGCATGATAATGACTGACTTATTTTCAAGGCTGTTGGGTAACACAAGATCTGCTATAGAAAAACAGCTTGGGTCACTTGTTGAAAATGGCTGAAAGTTGAGTCATGGGATATTACCTAGCCTAGCTGGGAAGGAGCAGGTCTGTTAATAATTTCCTTGTTGGGGTAAAACAAAACGCAACAAAACAACAGGGCAGGATAATTAGTGTTTAGATAGGCTTTAAACAGGCCTCCAGTTGTCATTAAGCACCGGTAACAGATGCCTGGCTCCTGAAGCTCAGGTTTGCTGCATTCCAGTGTGAGAAGAGGCCAGTTACCGTACTGTAGGTGTCCAATCATTAGCTTTGACCTTGGCTTTAAGAGTGACTGTAGTCATTCGAGCCGTTCGCTTTATTACCCCAGAGACAAAAACAAAATATCCCATTGAGGGTCTGTGTTCTTCAGCCTGGCTTGGATCATGATGAATAGATTCCATTAGTCGAGCAGGATTAGACTCTGCAGGACAGAGGAGATGAACTTGTTCATTATGTTTTGAAAATGGGAGGAATCTCGCCTGGAAGACAGTGCATAGGTCCGTCCCCACCGTGCGGCGCAGAAACAAAAGGCCCATCGTCTGCCTCCCATGGGGACCGAGGGGGTGGCCTGGAAAGCACGTCGCCATGGTGACCGCTCTGTCACTTAGCCCCCGAGCGCTGTCTCGGTCAGGCGGTGTGTAGAGAGTACATAGGATCTGCCAAGAGTCAGCAAGATCAAAATCTGCCCTGGAAAGCACAGAGGCTCTGTTAAACCAACAGCAGCTGGCAGAGGAGTTTTTCCTAAACAGAAGTAGAAGTTAGAAAACTTCACAGCTCAGCACTTTTCCACAGTGCTCACTTCTCCACCTGGCACGTAAAGCACTCACCCCCAGCAAGTTAGAGGGCTTTCACAAAGTATAGGAAAGTACTCTGGAGCTCTTGCTGTTTATGTCAAGTTTTCGGGTTTGTCTTTGTCTCATTGTGGCGTTGTCTGCCACAATGGGCTCATTGCTGGTCCCCGAGGCCACAGGCAAGAAAACTGGTGCTTTACTGTTGATGATAACTGTACTTGTAGTGGGTGCTTTACCCCCCAAATGACTGCAAACGGCAACAATGAGCCCTTTTTTTATACTCAAAAAACAAACAAGCACACCATGTTGAGTTTAGTGCAATTCTGGAAATACTTTCAAAGAGAGTTTGTTCTAGTTTTGCAGGAGGGAAAACTTTGGTAACTAGATGGCACTCAGAGGGCAAACCTCTGGAGAGGCATAATCCTGCTGTACGAATGATGTGAAATAGCAACACTATCTTGTTAAAACTGGTTTTGGATTTTTTATTTATTTATTTATTTTCAGACAGCTCAGAGGATCCTGTCCCTGAAAAACGATGTTAGTGCTGAGTCCAGTCGGGACAATGGGACAATGGCAAATGTAATCACCACTATGGATAAGATAAGACTTCATTTATCCCCAAAGGGAAAAAACTTCCTCCTTCAAGCTGGATTTCAACCAGCAACCTAGAGATGTTCCTGTTTACCCTCTACTGTCCTCTGCTCTACCAACTGAGAAGGGATTAGTCCTCAATTCTCTGTATATCACTGCATGATGTGATTTGTGTCATGTAGTAAAGCATGGTCAGGGACACAGAGCCACATAGGGAGTCTTCAACCTAACCTCAGCTGGTAAACAGTCTATGAGGGAAAAGAGAGATCATTAAAATAAGTTTAACTATAAAGGTATCGTTTCATACTGCACAACACAAACTAGACATCGTTGTGCTTTTGCAGCCTCTGTGAATTTTACTCAGTGTGGTCACAGCTGAACCACTAAAAACTGAAAAGCCTGCCTCCAGTCTCTTGCTGGACCGTGTATCCTGCAGTAGGCCTGTCGTTGTTTGCATTGCAGACGCCTCAGTGAGTTTGGATCTAATGTGGCTTGACGTCTGTATGCGTGTTTCTGTGTGTGTGTGTTTGCTCTTGTCTCAGGGTGGCCAAAGGATCTGTTTAGCCTGAAGACCAAAGATCACAGGCCTTGATCCAACAGCAAAAGGGGGAGAGAGAGAAGAGCAGAGAGAGCAGAGCGTGATCATTTTGCATCCATTCTCCAACTTCTCGGTACAATATGAGCTGGGACTGAGGACCTACTTCGCAGTTTCATTTTGTGGTAAGTTTTATACTCGACTCTCTGTTTACTTCTGCTTTTATGGGAGAATGTTTGCTGTGTTTTAAAGTTCATTAGTGGGTCACATTGCATATGGTTTACATATGTGTGGTTTAACACTTGAATTTGACTAAAAGCTGCATCAACACATAAACATAAATGCTGCATAAATCACTGAGGTAGTCGCATCCTGATAGAGATCAGGCATTGAGGTTATCAGTGGGTGCAATTTAGAAGTAAATGCGTACATAAACATGCGGTTGGCACGATTTGAGGACATCCATATGATCCGTGCATAGGCATGGGGACATGTGGTTCGACTTAGAGAGCAATGCACACAGGTTCGAGTGGGAGGGCTTCAGAGTTCATCATCATCATTTCACACAAACACATTGTTTTTTTCCAGTCAGCCACAACACAAAGAGCATGTTAAAGAGGAATGGTGCTAACATTAGCTAGAAAGATCAAAGGCTATATATTTTGAACCGGTCCTTTTTGTGTTGCCATCAACACTCTTATGTGTTTGACTGTGCCACACCATGATGTCATTAGGCCGGGGAGGTGGAAATTGTTGACAAAATGGCAAAGCAGAGGAGAAAAACCAGAGTCAGCAGGAAAGGGATACAGGGTGGAGGAGGAGGGGAGCTTGAAAGGTTAATGAAGGAAGTCCAGAAAGACCCAGCAGCACAACGTGACCCTGGTATTGTGTTCCAAGCAGGCAAATCCAATAAATGTTGTCTTTCAGACAAGAAACAGTTTTGTTTTGTCCTGACGACAAAAGCTACTAAGTGAGGAGGTAGTATGAAGGTTACAGTGGGGACAAGCAAGCAGTATAATTACTGAATAAAAGAAAACAGACCGCAAGGGAGAACGAACCTGAACTGGTCTTGTACCTCATTTGGTGCATGGTTGTACTGGTTTCTCTTTGGGGAAGACTTCCTTGTCGGCATTAGGGGTCATGACTGCACATGGGAATGGATACAAGCACAATACAAGTCATTAGACTGACAGGCTGTCAGGAAGATAGACAGCTTAAATGTCAGTGGACGCAATGTCCAAACAATACAAGTAATTCAACAACACACTGGTATTTTCCTCTGAGCTTCACTAATTGATCTGGGAGTCCCATCTGACAGGAAGAAGTCCTTTGTGGCTACTCGGAAAATTGACTCTTGACCTCAGTTATAGAGACTTGTCATGGTTCAGAGAGAATGGCAGAGGCAAAGTGCCATGTGCCAAATGCATTATGATGATCCCAGATGAGGCAAGTACTTAGGAAGTACACAGAGGAGCTTTTGTGAAGACTTGGAGGCCTCATCCCACCCACCCGGAGGCATATGAAGAAGTGCTGTGGTCAGTGGGTTTGACATCCAGGCACTGCACAGAATGTATCACTGGAGGAAGGGAAATATTTTAAAGACTTCAAGCACCTGGAAGGACATTGTTTGGCATCCAGATGTAATATTATGCTAAAGTGAAATATAACATGGTGTGCCATGTGTTTGCTGTTTTTCAGGTGTGAAAAAGTAAAGTCAAAGTCACCATGGATGTAAAGAAAAAAGAAATGGATCTCCTAAGCAACAGCATAGCTGCATATGCACATATCAAAGGTAAATCACACTGCACTGCAACACAACACCTACATCAACCTCAACCAACATCTAACTTTATCTAATGTTGTTTATTTGTGTCCTTTTCACAGCCAATCCGGAGAGCTTTGGACTTTACTTTGTGCTCGGAGTGTGTTTCGGCCTGGTGCTGACACTCTGCCTCCTGGTAATCCGAATCTCCTGTAAGCCGCGGACCAACATCGCGCCCTCCACACCGGAGAAAAAACACTTAAAGGACACCAGCGTGGAGGACGAGGAGAGCGACGACGATGAAGAGGATGAAGGGGATGATGTGGAGGCACCCATCCCCTTGCCCAGCACAGAAATCCCAGTTGGTAATCATACCAGCCAATCAGATGGCACACTCAGCGTGAACGTATTTACGTCAGCCGAGGAGCTGGAACGTGCACAGCGACTGGAGGAGAGGGAACGTATCATCCGTGAGATCTGGAGGAACGGCCAGCCTGATATCCTGGGATCGGGGACGGGGACTATTGGAAGAGTGCATTACTACTAAGACACATGAGGCTACAAGGGAAAGACTGTGAGCTCTGTGTAGGAGAAACATGGACCTTTGTTGGAAAGGGGGGGCCTGGTGTCCCTGTGTAAAATACAAAGCGACTCATGGGGCAGGAAAACAGTGATGGTGGAAGTCTGATAAACTTTGCTCTGACAGAGCTGAACTGTGAGATATTGCACTTCTTATGCAACAATGTTATTTTAACTAACTATATGAAATTAAGCCAAAAGATGTCCTGAAGATTAACTCATATGGAAAACATGTGGTATGAATGTGGGAGGTGATGGACACTTGAAATAATCAGCCTTTTAAAAAAATATGGTGCTTAATGACAGAAATGAACACCAGGTTTGTGTATGTAATGACTGAAAAATGAAAGGACAGTGTACTGTTTATTGTAACGAATGAATGATTGTTCACAGTGAAAATACATCTCCCTCTACACTGATGGGTTTGTGGGGAAAACTTAAAACAGCTCTTGAAAACTCTCCAAGAAAAACCACTTGAGAATACTTTAAAAAAGGAAATTACATTGTTTGAACAAGCTCATGTCAATCATATACACATAATGTACAAACTATTAAAATCTGTGTCTTTAATTTATAAGTACATTACATCTATGTCTATGTTTTTATGGATAATTCCACCAAAGGAAATGACAGAATTAAAGTATTAAGCCAAAATAATTTACTGTTGTTTCTCTTCATAATGTCAGACAAACATACGACAACCTCTAAGTACCTTTGGGCCACAGTGGATTTATAATCAAGATTTTTTTAAAGAAAGAAAGGAAGGAAGAGAGAGAGATTAATTATGCCATGGTGATTAATGGAAAGGTCATCCTGTGTCACTTGTTATTCCTCAATGTCCTCCATATGCGCCTTAAAAGGTTAAAGTTTTATAATAAAATTTCTGGGAACTCCAAAGCAGTGTTGTCAGAGTTAATGTTTTCACAAGCCCTGAAGAGTCAGACATTAAGTCTGTAAAGTGAATATGTTTTCATAACAAAGAGGATTGTATAATTCAGAAGTAATGTAATTAGTTCTGTCGTTTAGTTTAAAAACTAAAAACTGGAAGAAAGACCTTAAGAAGTTGTCCACATGTCGGGACAGGGTGTAACACATATCAAGCGCACCCTTATGTGAAGGCGGTACATTTAACCTGTGCACGTGCAGCTTCTACTGCAGCTCCTGAAGGGTTTTCACGATAAAGCTGCAAACTAGAAGTCCAAGCATGTTACGCAAGGGTGGTTTTATTATTTAAGTTATGTTTTGGTTTCCGTGGACCCGCTGCCTTCAGTCATTTCAAACATATCAGGTGACCTAACGCCACTTTATGCCGGATGATTTCCGTTACCTGGTGTTGACAACCTGGAACCACAGCGCCTCACTGCTTCCCCTCTCAAAGATAAGTACCAGCTGTTTATTCAAACGTGAGAAATCTGAAGCAGGCTCTGTTATGTTCCTGTTATGCGCGTGGCAACGTTTTTAGCCAGGCTAGTGCGCAGGGGCTCTGCAGGTTGGTCAGCCGGTTGGTCCGTTAAGATTTTGGTCCAGATGTGAACCAAAGTGCCTTTTTAAAGTGGTATTTCAACCCCACCACTCTACATCTGCTATTAATGACTGCTATTGGATGCTTTGCATTAAATTTGGTCCAGATATTCAGGGTCCCAAAAAATAAATTGTAAAGACTTTTATCTAATTTGTAGCAGGTTAGATCTGCAGCGTAAGGGCAAGTACAAAATTTGATACAGGCATTCAAATGGTCAGTCCTATCTTATAATATTAGTTGCCTGTGTCACAAGGTTTTGATTTTGTGCGAAAATTCTTGTGTTATTATTGTGTGATCCTGGTTTTAGGTTGTGCTGCAGTTGCTGCAACCTCTGTGTTTAGTAGTAATTAACTAATGTCAGTTAGACAACACAGTAAAATGTGCAATACCTCCATTGGCCGCTAGATGCTGACTCCAAAAAACTCCAATTGTCTTCAATTAAAAAATTCAAACCCCTGGTTTCAAAATGTGAGTCCACAAACCAGTGGTGACGTCACCACTCTACACACAGTCTATGTGTAAAATGCACAATAGAGTGTAGTTAGTTTGATTGACAGGTCATCCAATGATTTCGGCTCTGATACTAATACTCCGCTAGCTGCCGATTTTCACTCTCATGCTTTTAAAAACCATATAATACTAACTGCTTATTTCTGCTCCTCTGTGTGTATGCTAGCTACTTATTTCTCTCTCACTTGGTCTCATGCTTTTGAAACTATAAGAGCTGACTGCTGTATTATGCCTTCAGCATTTTTATTCTTTCTATATAAGGTCAGTTGCTAATTTCAACTTCTTCTGCTGACCTCTGGTGTATGTGCAGTATATGGATTTCTGTTAATTGCTAATGGCTCTATGGCTGATTATAATGATGCTTTTGATTTTTAGTGAAACCTGAGGATACTAATGTTTGGGGCTGAATTGAATTTTCTGTCCTCTGGAGGGGTTTGTTATGACTTGCTGCAGACCTGGGTCCTCACTGGGGTAATGTTGCACACAGGGACGTAAACATGACGACGGGCACAGCTCATTAATTTAATTACTTCCTTAATAAATTGGGTTTATGGGAAACGCAGCATGGGTTTGGTCAGACACGAGGTAGGTAGCCATTTTCACGTTTTCCCCTGACATTTTATGTTTAGCTGAGCGGAGGAATTTCAGCTCGGTGCAGTGATAGCTTGCTTTAGTTTTAGCCACTGCAACAACAACAAAAAAAAAATCTAAAAGCCATCTAAGTTTGCTGGATTGCACATTTTGTGATTGGAGGTTTGGAAATGGCCACACAGGAACCAGACTTGGCTCACACAAAGAAGGTGCTCACTCGACAGTATATTCCCTTTGCCGTCTGTGGTGTCTTGCAGGGTAATAACCCACATAGTAGATTCCACATAATAACTGGTGTCAGGCTCAGTATCTAATGTGGGTTTGGGAGGAGTTTGTTATCGTCACTCCCAAAGCTCTGCTGCTGTTCTGAGTTTGGAGCAGGGAGCACAAGGCCAATATCAATTGTATTCACATAATAAATCTGATCCACGTGAGTTGGCCGACTCAAATACTGTTCGGCTGCCAGTATAGACTTTACAGAACATTGACGCACTGCCCACAGTGGACGAATGTTTGTACTGGACATTATGACAAGTCAATCTGTTGTGGTTCTGTGATTTACAAGAAGTATGAATTCTTGGCACGTCAGTAAAACCATACAAAGAGGAAGATGTAGAAATACTCATCAGTGTTTGACATGTGTCAACATTCCCTCTCGTCGTGGCCATCGGGGAGTCTTAAACGTTCGTCTTACACCCTGCACTGTGAGGCTGGTGTAGCATTGCATGGAGGTCTTGTTTGGACAGGGAGGCAGACCAAGAACTTCCACTAGTGTCGTCCTCAAAGCACAAACTGTGCTGAAGGAGCAGACAGGGCTCAGGTTTGCCTTTGGGGCCCGCTCTGTTTTCAGATGGCGTCTTCTCTGTTGAGGTCTTGGCACAGCCTCTCATGTGGTCACGGCCTTTCAGAAATCGGTGGCGTTGATGGCGTGGACTCTTTTGAAGTAGCTGTGCAATTATATTTGTATAAACCTCTTGTGAGTGGTGTCTACCTCAAAATCATAGGATCCAAAATGTGTTTTACTCGACCCACCATTCAATATTTTGAATTGTGTCCTTTTTTGTTTTGCTGCTCAGTGTAATCTAGACACACATGTAATTAGCAGCGACATATTTTAGCTTCTCGGTAATTATACAGTTATGAAACAATACATCAATAAAATTAAGTGAACATTAAACATGAGGGAAATCCAGTTAGGGATAGCCATAAATCTGAACCACAACACAGCGTGGGAAAGATCTCCATGAAGACCAACGTGGTACACAATGTCATGTGTGGTTCTTCGGCTGATTGCAGAAAACCACCTCTTAGATGATAACATCTAAAGCTACATTCATGCTGTTTATCCACTGCTTTAGATATTAAATGAATTACATTTCATTGCAGTGGCAGCATTTTATATTATTTTTCTAGATGCAGAATGAAATTTGATTTTAATTGTAGACACAAATCAGCATCTGTCCAGTTTTCTTTGAAACAACCAAACTGCTCTTTGTCAGCTCAGCTCCTCTTTCATTATTTCTATTTTTAACTCTGGGATATTTCTTTTGTATATGACCTCTGAGCTCCGAAATGCTTCACTTTTCAACACTCAGTTTTCAGTACTCCCCACAGATCCATCTTGGTTGCTTTAAATTCCACCAGTGTTACGGTGCACTGTGCTGAGTTGTCATCATCTGGGACCTGCAGTACTATATTTGTTTTAAGTGAGCTGAATATGCGTACAAGCTGTATATTATAATTTATTGGCTGGCCTGTAGTGTAAGCAGCATCTGTCATTACTGAGATTATTAAATCTTTCAGAGGTCAGCGAAAAAGTAAAATGTTAACTTGTGTTTGCAGGGCTTTACAGAAAAGACACTTTTTTTTTTTGCACTAACAACTCACCCTTCGTTTACTTCACCCCTTTTCTGAGAGGGAGCATACCCTTAATGACCGTTATTCAACATAGTATTTAAAAATAGTATGTTCCCATGGACTTTTCAGAAGCGCCTGGTCTGTGATGAACTCCAGATGTT
This sequence comes from Pseudochromis fuscus, assembly GCA_900323345.1. Taxonomy (NCBI): domain Eukaryota; kingdom Metazoa; phylum Chordata; class Actinopteri; family Pseudochromidae; genus Pseudochromis; species Pseudochromis fuscus. Next base: position 109,825 of record OOFC01013138.1, on the reverse strand, counting down.
GTCCAGATGTGCTGATGGGCGACACTAGTGGTCTTAGGAACATGCCGCCACCGCTGCCACCACCGTCACCATTTGGAGCCAAAACCGAGTCTCTATATCTTTTCTGTTGTTGTTGTTGTAAAAGTGGTGTGCTTTAAATATAATGTTAAATAACTCTCTCTGTGATGGCTGCACAAAAATGCCTCATTAATTCTCTTCCCACATTTTTTTGCATCCCTTGTGATGAGTCACGGTGCTCTGAGTTTTTAGAGTGAGTCACTTTTTCTCTGTGACACAAGATGTTGCCTTTTTCCACTTAACTACAAAAATGACCACTCCACTCGATGCGACTCCTGAGGCATTTCAACACAATTTGTGAACTGTTTGTCTCATTAAGGCACCGTCCACTGACACGAGCATCTTGCCTAAATGTTAACACACTTACTCATCTGAATAAATTGTGGGTTTTTTGTGTTATCTAATGTGAGGTTACTATCGCCAGGTCATTTCCATTAAACCAGCATTCACTTAAAAGCTTCTCTTTATGTAAAAGAATAGATGTACAGTGCCCCCCAGTGGAGGAATGCAACATTACATCATGGTGTTTAAATTCACCTGCATGTCAGCCCAGTAGTATTTCACATATTAACATTCAGGTAGCAACTCTTCTTTGCAAAAAGATATCACAATATTTCCTCCTATGTACAGCTGTATATATTACAAATTCTGCTGAGGCATTAAAAGTAGCCTTCAGTAAAACCTATAATAAAAGAGGTGACAGTTGAAACAGAACAGTGTAAAACAATATCAAATAAAAATAAATTTGCTATCATGGGTAACCCGCCTAGGACCATTATTTTGAAATTCCAGCATTCAAATATACTACCATCACTTTATTCCTCTGGTCCACCGCAGGATTAGTTTGTTTATCTTGTGTGTCGGTGTTTTCTCCCTCATCACTTTCACCCAATATAAAAAAAAAATGTTCATCTTGTCCAAATGTGCAGTCCATAGGCCCACAGAGCACAGTGTCAGACAGGCAGCTCAGTCAGAGTCTGTCTTAGGATTAATGCTTCATCCTCAAACTCTGCACTTCCTCCTGTGTGGGGACAAAAAAAGAGTTTTTAAAGAATTAATTTTTACCACAGTCATAATCTTGTTGGAAACCACAACTTCTTTTTTTCGCAGTGAGCACGACTGCATGCAAAACTCCAAGACATGCCTCACTAACCTGCAGCGCCTGACGTTTGTTTCTTTCCTCCCTCAGTTCTTCTTTCACTTCCTGCATGTCTCGCCTTATCAAGAGAGACAAAAACAAAAAGACGAGGCTGCAGACATGGGTATGTGTAAATAGGTCAACCACACTATACAATGCCTGTCAGATCAAATGAACTTTAGCAGGGCAAAGGAAAGACATTTTGCTGGTAGCGAACAACACTTGAAACATCTTATAATTTATGCACATTAAAACAAATTTGAAGTTAGAATGAGACGTTTCCAGTGCACTGGTGTTTAAAATAAGACCCACTGGAAGCAGTTTGTGAAGGGTACTGTATAGATATGAAACTTTGAGACCTATTGGCACATTGCAATCAGACATTTAAACTTGTTCAACCTTTTAGAGATGGGCCAGATCAAGCCAAAGCAAACATCAATGTCAAAAATAAAATTCAACCTCTCATTTCTCAAATAGGCTCATTTTTTAGCTTAAGAACTGTAGTATGTGGGACTGCTTGTAAAAATTGTAAAACCATTCCTACAAAAACCGAGATTCAGAGCCTATGGATTGATATTAATTGGCTGATAATAAATGACTGAACTGTGCAAATAGAGCATTTGTTAAAACAAAAAAGTTAAAATATTTCAACACATTTTATAAATTCTTAAACATTAAAGACGGTCTGTAAATGAAATTATTTCTAAACTATATTTTCATGTAAATATCGCTTTAGTTGTGACTTATATATTGAATAAAAGTTTATGAGCATATTTGTGGTGTTTTTGTTACAGAGCCTTTCCTTCACACTTGTAAATAACGACAGATTTATGTCCATCACTCATAGTTTCTGCCTGTTCATAGGTCATAATATGTTAATGCCTATAAAAACATCATCATCAATCATTTCAATATGTGTAAGTGTAGTTTAACATGTTACCTTGGTTACGTGGATTCATTTAATGTCAATTTACCATGAGAACAGCTGTTCGGTACATTTGTGTAAAGTAAAATAAATAAATACAATGTTAATTTTGCCTCCATATGTCACAGGTCAGTAATTAGATTTTTTGAATGCTCCAAAATATTACCTCAGCAAATTGCAACATGTGTCACATGATGTAGTTACTAATACCTAGTCATCTATTCAGAAAACATGGAAATAAGTTATTTGGTTTTCAGTACAGAGCACATTGAACATAAAATGTGTCCATATGTCATGGCTGAATTTGGCCCAGATACGCCTGAAATCTCATTTTGACAGCTCCAAGTGACGATCCGTTGTCTACAGCTCTCCACAGTATCTTGTGTTTTCTAATCAGGCCTCTGTGACGTAATGTGATTTCAAAGCAAATCAAAAAGACACAAGATGCAGAACATCTAACACTTTACTGTTTTTTTGTTTTGTTTTGTTTTTTTTAGACGGAGCGTATATGTTGAGTGCAGTGTTTATTTCTTTCCTAAATTTGGATTAGTTGCTTCCTGCATGTGATTAAATATCAACAAACATCAGAAATGAATTAAATCGGGCAAAGAAGGCAACTCTACAGATTAAGAAATTGTGGAGCCTGAATGTTATGATGATTTTCTATGTAATTTTTCAGATTGTTTTGTTTGTTCATTTAAAACAATACAAGTATAATCACTTTGTCAGGTCTGCATTACACAGGCGTAGTACTCACTCGTGTCGTGTCTTAAACAGGTCCAGAGCCATCCTCAGCTCTTTGATCTCAGCCTGCAGGCTGTCCACAGTGGGCTCGTCTTTGTGGGTCACAGTTTTGCTGTCCACAACCACTTTGGGCAACGCTGGTCGAACAGGAGGCGGCGTCTTGGGTCGAAGCTCGGGTTTTGCAGGTGACAGATTTTCTGTAGCCTGCAGAGATTTCAGAACCTTTTGGATAACGTTCTGCAAACTTTATGCCTCATGCCAAAATATTTACCGTTGTAAAATTATACACTGTATATAGAAACTGATGAAGCAAGGAAGCTGGCTCCATTACATTCCTATTGACTTCAATAAGATAAAAATCGCAATCATGAAATACTCAATACAGCCAATGAATGTCATTTACTGAAGTCAATTTCTAAGTGATCAGTCTTCATCCATTCTGTACACAGTCTGTGTGAAATGCATGATATTTTTGTGTGGTGCTTTGCTGATCCAGGGCTGAACTCAGACCAGTGTGGTTTCCTTTGCATTCGGACATCGGTCAGTGTCACAAACCTTTTGCAGGCCGGGCAGTTTGTCTGTTCTGAACTTTTTTGGCGATAGTTCTGGTTCAGTGTGTTCTGTGGCACTCTGGGACTGCAACACAGAAACAGCCAAGCTTTAATTCCTCACAATTCACAGTAACAACTTAATTTTCTCCAGCTTTACAATTAAGTTGATTTTTTGCACAGCCAAGTCCAAACCCCAAAACGATACTTCAGGGGAGTAATTCTTTCATTTCCCAGAATGAGCTGCGATAGCTGAGCGATCAGGCCGGGACTTGTTGCTGTCAGTGTGAAGAATGTGGGCAGCTGCTTCAAACTGGGACATGTCTGTAACCAGGGGCCTTTCTCCTGCTAAAACACACCTAATGACTCCCTTGCAAGTGCATAAATTGTCGTCTCCTCCTCTCTTATAATAATTTGTCTCACATTACTGCTTAGCCTTAGTGTAGAGTGAGTCCAGAAAATATGCAGAAGCGGTATAAGCCCTTTGTCTTTTCATTCATCACCAATGTTTCTAGAAATAAAATGAGATGAAAAAATGTTTAGCATTTTTTTTCCATTATAAAGGGAGGGCAAACAAATAATGTGTCTGTGTGTGCAAAGCATCACTAAAAGCACTGAACCCTTAATGTCTCACTGTAGCACAACAATCAAAGCTTTTACTCAACATGTATGCACAAGATAAAGTAGGGAGTAGCCACGTTGTTGCAGTAATAATCTGACCTGTTGCAAAGGTCATCTGCAGATATGGTGGTGAACACTACCCATGTGGCTTTTGAAGTTGTAATTCAGTCGTTTTTTTATGAAACTCTTACATACAAAGTGATCAATCAGTATCAGTCAGTAAAGGTGACGTACCTGTGCTGCTGTCACCAGGCCTGACGGTGGTCTCCTCTGGGGAGGTTTGGCTCGGTTTGCTGTAGGATGACTCAGCTTTTCAGTCTGCACGTCCACTCCGTCAAACTGGTCAACGTCTTTCTCCTCTGCTGGTTTCGATGAAACGGGAGCAACATCGCCGTTGGTTCGACTGAGAATAAGAGTAACAAGGTTTAAATCGGCAACCTTAGACTGACTTAAATGATAAGTGAGAGGGAAAGATTAAAAATGTTCTCCTGATGTCTTTGTGAAAGAAAACTGACGCAGGTTTTAGTTCAATTTTTCAATGGAAAAAACATTTGAATGTGGTTTCCGGTTTTCTGAACTCTAACTGGTGCAGGTGCAGAGCATGGCAGCAGAAGTGTTGTAGTCTTGTGTGCATGTCTTTGTTTATTCTTGTATGTTTCACAGTGCACAGGGAATGATGGCGAGTCACAGCTCAACTTTAATAATCTTTTAATCGCAAGTTTTGTCTGATGTGACATTTTTAAATAATCAGTCTGGATGTAAAAACCTGGAGGGATTGACTGACGTAAACATTAAGCAGGAATTTTTAAAGAAGCTGGAAAACTGTCCTGTCCAGACATATTTGCCTGGAAAAAAATTTTAAAGCTTGTTCCCCATTAGCTGAGTCCTCAAGACACAGCCATGTGTGTGTGTGTGTGTGTGTGTGTGTGTGTGTGTGTGTGTGAAGCTGTTTGTGTGTTTTTGCTCAGGAAACAGGAAATGGGCCGCTCTCGTCTGTTTCGGCCTGATTTGACTCATCCCAGAGTTTTTCCACTGAGCCACTAAATGTCAGGCATCCTGGCATTCTTCTTTAAGGACGCCATGGCAACCGGTGGCAGCCACCAAAACCTTTAACATCTGAAGGCTCGGCTCCTGGTGCCAGACCAAGGAGGAGAAAGTGTTCCTGACATTTTCCTAAAGGCCTTTTCACTTTAGAAAGGTTGCAAATGAATAAGTATTCATGTCTGTGTGTTGGGGGAGACGTGCTCTCCAGACAGTCTTTAAGTGGTTGTGCATTGAGATTAGCAGCGAGAGAGGGGACGTCGAAGATTTCACTCACTTTGGTAAAACCTTGTTAGGTTTGTCTTTGACTGGAGGCGGATGGGGCTTGTTGATACTTATGAGCTTGACCTTGGTTGGAGGGTTGCTTCTCAGGTCCTTTGTCTCCGGTTTATCATCTGTAAAGCAAAACCATCTCATTACTCCCCAACATTATTTTTGGGTAGAATTAGAAATAATAATGATATTAAAATGAAACCTTTTGTCTTTGCTGGACCACCTTTGTCCATCGCTGAGGCCTCTGGCTTCACTGAAACAATAGCAGTCAACAGTTTACCTCAAAACGCAGTTACATATGGCTGACCTGCACTTAATATGTAAGTGGTCATAACACTCAGCATGCAGAAAAGCAGTGACTTTCTTAACTGGGATTTTGTCAGAAAAAAATGTCACTTTGAATCTGCCTTAAAAAATGTTTTTCTAAGCCATTACTTTGAAGATCCTCTTCCTCTGCAGGACATTTCCCAGGTGTCTACAGTGTGACAGTATGAGCAGAAATGGAGCATGTTGTTGCTATAGAGCATGCATGCTCAGCAAAGCTGTCCCCGCTTAATAAACACTAGCACTCTGCCTCATGCAGGTGTGGTTTTTCCTGTGATACATGAAAGTACTGTGACACAAAAGCTCCTTTCAGCTCGTGCTGGCACCACCACACGTTTGCATGTTATAATTGTTTTAATTGAAATGATTTCAGGAACCTATAACACTGCCAGTAAAAAAAAAAAAAAAAAAAAAAAGCCTGATTTTATTAGCCACAGGGAACATTTGTTTACTCCAGAAACCTTTTTTGTTTTAATGTGGTGAAGAAAAATGTTAATGTTGCTTAATTGTAATGTAGTTTAAGAGCTGTTGCATGGAAAGGCAAACATGTGCACATCACTGGAGCAGACCAGGACACAGCTGTATCCAATAGCACTGCAGCTACAGTTCCCAGGGGTCTCAACAAGTTCATTAGGGACAGGCACTCTGGCTCAGCTCACTGGAAAGATACAACCCCTACGAGGACTTCGCCTGGGAGAGAATTGATTTTTAAATTATGAAGTCTTCTGTGAAGCGAGGATAGCAGATGAGGTTGAGGAACCTGGTTACAGACCCAGTAAATGAATATCAGCACAAATCTAAGAAGTAATAACTCCTCCAGTACAAAAAAAAAAGAGCAAAATATGGCACATCACGGTGAGAACGGTCGACTCAGAGATAAATAACGGAACAAATGAAACACAGGAAGCCTACCTTGAGTGTTCAAAGCATTGTGCAACATTCCCTCTTAAGCAAACCATCCACAGAGCAGCAGTGGCTCAAGTGCTGTTTCTTGCTGGTTGTGAAAATCTGTGTGACACAGCTCTCCTCCGTCCCCCCACCCCCTTGTTTCCTCCAAGACTCCTGAACTGCATCACGTGACCAGTTTAACCATCCCCCCCATCTCACTATAGTCTGAGACTTCCTGTGAAATTCTTGAGTGATAATTCTTAGGTGGAAATGCTGTAATGAGTTTTAATGTGGCAGCAGTGTGAAAATTAGAGACTGCACTGAGATTCAGACAGTTCAGGTGACATCTTTGGGTGGCAGTGTTTTTGTTTTTTGTTCTCTCTCTCTCTGTTAACATAAATGTTTTGATGAGGATCCACATTTTTAAAAAATTTACTCAAAAAGGGAAGAAGCCGGATGTCTAAAGTTTAAAAGAGATGTTTTTGTAGGTCTTAGTGCAGACACTGTGCATCAGCTAAAACTCGAGCCACATCCTGCTCTGTGTGACTTGTGAATTCAGTTTCTCCATCTCCTTATTTTGAATGGTGTTACTGTGTGTTAGTAAAAACAAATGTCTACAAATGTCCAGACAAGCGGGGATGGATGGATGGATGGATGGATGGATGGATGGATGGATGGATGGATGGAAATGTCTACAGTAAGTATGTTCCAATATAAACATTAACAAAATAAATTGGAAACTTAATGGCAGTATGACTTCACACAGTCACACAGTAGGACAAGGCGTGTGGTTATTTTAGAGCTGCAATGGGTCATGTTAGTTGATAACACTTCAACAAACATACAGTTGGCTGACTCGCTGCAGTGGTGCGCCGATGTAGTGGGGTGAAACCTTTATCTAGTTTAATCAATTGATTTGCTGCCCATTTTTCAGCTACCTTGGATGTGATTGGTAGGATACTGATCAGCTTGTAATTGGCCTCCTGAGTTTTAGCATTGGATTTAAGGATGGGAGTCACCATGACAACCTGCCAGTCTGATGGAACTGTGTTTTGATAGATGGACATGTTAACCAAGTCAGTAATGGGTTGTATTAATGCATCAGATTGTGTTTTTACAAAGTGTACATGCATATACATTGTATACATCCTTGGGTTTGGATCCTTTAAGTGCTCTAATAAGCTTTATTGCCTCTGTTATTTCTAGCTGAAAAATAGGCTGTTAATCAAGTCACTGATCAACCAAGGTCTAGTGGTTGAAGGAGTAAACAGTCTTATTATTTTAAAGGGATTGTTAAAAGTATCTGCTATCATTGCAGGATCTTTCAGCAAATCATTATCATTTTTTAATTCAAGAGTGTTTTTCTCATATTTGTTGTATTTACCTAAAAATTCATTGTTACTTTACTACACATACGATTACATTTTAGGTAGGCAAACAAGTAACCAAACAACTGATCTATACAACGAAGAAAAAAAAAACATTTTTTGTAACCTTTAGATTATTTTGTTTGTCTTATGAATATTTACCTCTGCAAAGGGAGTTGTGTTTTAGCCCGTGTTGGTTAGTCTGCATTTCCGTCCGTCTGTTCGCAATATTTTGGAAAAATTACTGAGTGGATATCAATGATTTTCTTTTTTGGAGAGATAGTGTATTACCCAAGGAACAAATCATAAAGTTTTGACAATATCAGGATGGGATTGTGTTATAATGGAAACCTGTTTTGATTTATTAGTGTTGCTATTTCACCACACGAGGGTAACAGTCTTCAGTCTATAGCATCAGTACATTGGATTATGCCTTGGCACAGATTTGCACTCTCTGAGTGCTTTAGTGTAACATTGTAGTTTATTATTAAGCCGTGAAGGTGAGGTATCTGAATAACAGACTTTGTGGATTAGCAAGTGTATTCATTGTGTGCTATATAGCAGACAAGATCCATTGTCTAACCTCATTTCCATGGCAACTAGTTGAATACTCCTCATGATATCCACACCTTAATGGACTATGTAACATGCATCAATATGTGAGATATATTTAAATTTATAAGATCAGTGTGTCTGGAACATATTCACATAACTCTGCAGGTTATGTGAACATTAAGGGAAAAGAGCCATGTAGGATCTAAACCCTCAGTTTAATTCAGTAAAATTTTGCTTCCAAACTAAGTGCTGAATACATAAACACAGGAAACCATGACAGAATCTGTTTATTTTATTCCAAATTAACCAATTTAATGAATTAAAATGTACTTCCACAATAAGAGCTTCAAGTTGTTCCTGTGGTCCATAAGGAGGCCATTTTGGTTGTTTTTACACCACATGCTGAAAAGCACCCAAACCAATAATGCTACTAATTTCCCCATTGGCTAAAACAATGGCCCATCACAGTATAAACTGTCTGCTCACTGCCAGGCTAAACACCTCTGCAGTCAGAAACCATGAGTCAGAAGAAAAGCACCAAGACTTCAGCTCCTCACTCGAGTGTCAAACAGCCTTCTGCAGCTGACTGTGATCAGTGTAACAAAGTAACATCTTACCTGGGAGTTTTGTTTCGATGTTGCGAGCAGGCAGTTGGTTCATGGCACCAGACTAGAGGAAAAAGAGGAAAACACACAAAAAAAAACTCAACGGGTTTGCTGGTGTGTTTCTTGTGTAATAAAGACACCTCTCTTCTACACATTTTTTCCACAGAGGGAAATTTTCGGTGAGTAACTCCAAAACAGAGGATGTTTAAAGACAAGTCTGAGTCACTGAGTGCTGGCTGCAGACTTGCTAAAGTAACACCAATAGCAGCCAGCTGAAAATAAACAGACATCTTGTACTTTTCATTTTAACAACATTTCAAAAATAATAATAAAAAAAAATGTAATGTGAATTACTATAAAGCAAGCCCATGCTTTCATGGCAGTCCAGTATGATCCACAAACCCCTCGTAAATATGTCCAACAAGCTTGTGTTTGTGTTATAGTCCACTCACTTGCAGACTGTTCAATGGTGGTATCACCATGACGAAGTTATCAGGAAAGAAGCCGCAGCGGCCGTTTAGCTCTCCCTCCCACCAGCCTTCATCTTCTGTTTCCTTTAGATGGAGATTAAAGCGTCACATTAGAGGCTCAAACATGACTCTGTCCTTTGGGAAGTGAAATTACTGAGCACAAGGTTACGAAAAGGTCAAGAAAAACACGTCTTTCTACTTAGCTATCTCAGAAATCTTTTTTTTCCAGTAATACACAGTATATTTGGGCTACTGCCACATATGCGTCATTAAAACACAGTCTTGCGTGTGTGCGTGTGTGTGTGGGGGCACGTGATTTTCTTGACAGTGGCTCAACTGGTTTGTCAGGATCAACAATACGATACACCTGCAACCACTTTGTGAGAAAACAAATTGCACCCAGGGGAGTTTATCGGCCTGTCAAAAGTCTGACACCATGGGAAAACATGTGCGAAACAATGCCACAGAAGAACAAAGATGTGCTCAAACCTTGTTTAGTATGACAACAACATCTCCTTTCTTCATATCCAGCTCGTCCTCTGCTATGCCCTTGTAGTCGAACATGACCTGGCAGCACTCCACAACTGGGGAGACATAAGAGATGACGTGGTTTATATTATTTGTAGTATTATAGAAGAGTGTTTTACAACTTGTGTGACAGGAATAGGAGGTTTCGATAAAGATGACTAATCTTTTCTGCCTTGTATATAAACATAACAGGTAGCTCGTATAATAAACCAGGAAGAAGTTGTGATCAACTGGACATAAAAGTTCTCAACCTTTGATCCCTGAAATTTCTCTCTGATGCAATTTTGTGTGCAGTGATTACTCAGGGCATAGGTAGGTATTTATATCCGACCCCACCCAGGTAAAAGTACAGAAATGTTGCATGTTAACAATGTGTCAGGGTGTAAATGAACCTGTCTAACTGCTGTTCAAAAATAGAAACTAACAGCTTAGTGTCTAAGCTGAGGAAATACCCTTACATCATTGTTTTACTGACACTTTAATTGTATTTATGCAACAACAAAAACTTATGATTAGAAAACTGTGAACTTACCTTTTTTTCCTTTGCTCCTCACACTTGCTCTCTGAGATATATTCTTGAGGAGTAACAAAATAAAGTCAGAAGAAAACTTCATAAATAAAAGAATAAAGTTTCTAAATGAATAAGAAAAGTTCGTTTTGCTTTGCTTACCTCCTTACTGAACACAGCATCAGTGAGTTTGGGTCTTGACTTGCCCTCACTGTACTTTCCATCTGTTTGAAAGAGGTTTATTTATTTTTTTAATTGATGTTAATTTAGACAATGTGGAATAAAAGGAACAACAAAAAAAAAAAAGACCAACCTTTAGGAGAAACAAAAATTTCTTTGACAAAATTGGATGGAAATGCTCCCACTTTGCCATTTTTCACCCCCATCCACCATCCATCTTCAATCTGTCAATGTGAGGAAACAGATCAAACCATTTTGAATCAGGAGAAACACTTCTGGCACCACAGTAGATATTTTCCTCCTATTTGTCTTCCAGAGATTAAAATCAGTGCAATTAAGATGCCTGACTCATGGCTGTCAGGACTAGTTTGGTCAGTTCACATGCATTTCCTCGAAGCTGTAATTTGTTTGAAAAAATATTATGTGAAGAGTCAAAGAAACCAATATCCAAAACTTCCTTTGTTTTACTCCAGAAGTTGGGCTTAGGAAACATTTAGAGAACAGCCTGATTTACATGTACGATTAGGGGAAAAAAAGTGTAATATTGCTTGTGTTATTTAGAAAAATTAACTAAATTTATATGTGAATAACCAGAAAAATATCCATCATATCTTCTCTCTTTTACATCATACCATGAAATTCTGAATCACAAATTTATCATAATTTCCCATGTACTTAGTTTATACTTAATAAATAAGACTGTTCAATTCAAGTTTAATACTTGAAATTTATTTTAAAATTGTACACGGTTAGCTGTAAAACTAAACATTGTTTCTGTAAGTTTACATAGATTAGTATTTAAAGTTTCCGTAGTTACACAAAATGTCTAAAGACTTAAATTATACAAGATACCTTATTAAATTAAAGCTACAAACTGTAATGTAATCATGCAAATTCACCACATTTGTACATGTAGGTATTTATTTACACTGTATAGTGCTTAGATCAGGGGTGTCAAACTTGTGCATGGAGGGCCGAGACCCTGCAGGTTTTCTTTCCAACCATCTCTCCAGCAGCTGATCTCACTGATAAACTCCTTCCCTCCAACTGAAGGAGGTGTTCATGATTAAAATCACCTGCTTTAGTGACCGGCTGGAAAGAAAATCTGCAATGTCTCATCCCTCCATGGCATGAGTTTAACACCCCTGGCTTAGTTTTTCCTGGCTGAGCAGCTTCAGGAACTTGCAGAAAAATGCCTTGCTGCTGGGCACCTGAGCAGTATCCAAGTGTTTCATTGTTGAGCCTCCACAGAGGTTTTTAAGCCATGAAGTTACTGTAACATGTTTGCACGTAGAGCTGAGTCACTGTCTCGTTATCTGAGTTCAAAGACGTGCGCTTGGGCAACAATGAGAGTGATAAGAACTTTACCTCTTTCATGATCTCTAAAGTCTCGCCAACAACTAGCTCCAGCTCGTCGTCATTCATGGGACTGTAGGCAAACGTTACCTCGCATCTCCTCGTATGTTTCATCCTCTTTGCTGAAGGGGGGGGGGAAACAAAGGATCACGACTTATCAGCAAATGCATGTAAAGTCTATAATGTGGGGGTTGTAGCTCAGTAATGGTGTGTTCCCTCTCAGTGGTCTCGTCTCAACAGGACAGAGTTAAGACTTCACAGCTCCTGGCTCTCGCTCACATTTCTATTATGTCTAATCCCTCAAAGTCACTGTGTTTGTCTTTAACTGCTCTATTTTTATACAGTATAATTAGGTTTTGTGTGGCAGGGATGTGGTTCATATATATTTACAGTCACGCTTTTGCTGTTTCACCACAGTCACCACAGTTTTACACTTTTTTTTTTAATCACAAGTTACAAAAGGGAAAAATGTCCTGTTTTGATTAGTACTGTCAAATATTTTCCTTTTTTGGAGTCAACTTGCACAGCAGCTGAGATGAGGTTTCATGTTGCAATTTGAGTCTTTAGTTTTTGACAGGATAATTATTCTGAAAATTAAATCTAATGTAATTATCTCTTATTGGCTGAGAGTGGTGTTGCAATGCCAGAAAGAAGTTTACTTTGGCTCCTTTATACATGAGTTTAACTACCGTATTTTCCGGACTATTGAGCGCACCTCTTTAAGCCACTTTTGAATTTATTCACAGTTTCATGAGGTCCACTCTGACCGGGTCTGATGTGACTAGGCTAAATGTATCGGCTGAACGGAGCTTGCTAGCTTGTAAAAAGCTAACGAGCTTCGTGCCGCCGATACATGAGCCACACCGGTGTTTAAGCCGCAGGATTCAAAGCATCGGAAAAAAGTAGCGGCTTATAGTCTGGAAAATATGGTAGTGTAATCCAAATGGAGATGTGGACCATTTAAAATATATAAATTCTCTCTGTTGTGGACTGAAGTTTATATTTAGGACCAGATATTTTCTGTGTTTTTTGCAAATGAAATAGCTTGATTTGACATAAAAAATAAAAAAATAAATATGATCTTGGGTCCAAAATGTTACAGTTATGCAATATTTTATTTAATAAATAGTCTATAACAGGAACCGTTTACATGCTTTGTAACAGTGTGGGCAGACCTGTCCTGCTGTTTAAGCTCATACCAGTGAAAAGCAAAGTGCAGCCAGTTCAAACATACCTGTTCTAATACTTCGTGGTTCCCTCTTACTGTCACCCATCAAATAAACCGGCACCTCCTGTAATTAAAAAACCAAAACAAGGTGTGGATAAGCACAAGCACACAGTGTAACAGTATGAACTGTATGTGCTGTGGGCTGTGTGGCACCTACAGACCTTGACAAAGTTGGCGGGGAAGATGCCTCTTTTTCCCCTCAGCTCGCCGTGCAGCCATCCCTCGTCACTGGCCTTGGTGACGTTCTTGACCACATCTCCCATCCTCACTGTCAGCTCGTCAGCCATGGTGCCCTCGAAGTCGACCAGCACCAGCACCTCTGCAGTGCATCCGCAAATGGGGCAGAAAATTAGATTCTTTGCACTAAGGCCTGGTGCAGTTGCCTCAGAAGTGATTTGTCCTGACATTTCAAAACCAAGACGAACCTCTCAGCAGCCGAGGATATGCAGTGAATGTGGATTACTACACATAAACTGCACAGTTTTCTTTTGCTTCTAGTTCTTTCTAACAAGAGGGAAATCTTTTTGTTTTTTAATGCCAGTGTGTTTTTTAAACATCAAGAGAACTTTTACAAAGACTGTAACTGAACTAAAACAGTCAATAAGTTACTGAACATTCAGCCAGGTTGGAGCTCTTATAGGCACACAGAGATGTCTGGATGCATACATAAAGTAAGCTTAAACAAATACAAATATGCGCAATCCATCTATGTAAAACTACACAATGGTGTCAATATACCAAGGATTTGCTTTTATTTGCATATCAGGTTAAATTACTTATCATTACAACCTTTCTAAAAGACACAAAGAAAATTTTGGAATCACTTGAAAGTTGTTTGTAGAAACTGAGGATCAATATATGAGGAAATCCCACCAGTATGTTAGAAAAAGCGATAATGTCGACTCACCCATGGTGTCTTTCATTCGTTCTCCCTCGGATTTGAATGTGTAATTCCTTCACAAAGCAGTAAACACACTGTCGAGTAGAAGGAGAACTGAAAGAGTGTGGTTGTGTGGTCTACAGCTCAGAGATATGGCAGCCAAGGCCCTTCTTCCTACTTGTCAAACATTAACATTGAGCAACTTTCCTGAGGCTAGTCATGGCAAGTCAACAGCAAGGAGTAGGACGGGTCACAGAGGGAGAGAGAGGGAGGGAGGGAGAGAAAAAAGGAGGAGAGAAAATGAGACAGAAGAACAGGTAAGACAGGTTTATAGTGAACAAAGCTCATAATAAGTGGGATTTATCGAGCATGACAATATACGTCATCTGTAGCAACAAAAATATCAGAACGCAAGTCACTATATTCCCTGTTTCTTACACTTTCTTCATTTACATGGTGTCAAATTTGAACAGAGCCCATTTAAAATAAATCTGTGGACATTTGAAACATAATTTTATATGAAGCAGTAACCTTTTGCCTCCTTAAGTTAATAGGTCATGCAGCTTAGTCATAAGATGGAAACCTCCTCAACTTAACTACTTCCCTGTTTAATGTTACCTAAAGACTCCTCAATATTGTATAGGAGTGTTTTTGTCATGGACACAATGCAATGATGTAGTCCTGTACAAACGCTTGGGGCAATTTAGACTCCTAAAATTAAATCTGCTGAATGACAGTGAGCACAAACATACAGCCCGACATGAAGAACTATCTTGAACAGCAAGAAGTCGTCCAGACAGAGACCTACAACATCATCATGGAGTCAGGTGTTTTAAGATGATTTGCTATTTACAGCACTTTGTAAGAAGATAATGTATACATAAACACTGGTAATGGTATTTTTTTAAAGCGTCCACACTTTACTATTAATGTCTAAAACATTGACATAGTACTGTAGAAACTATTACTACAACTATTACTACAATTAGGTGCCACACCAAGAAGTTACTAGCCATGTCCTCCATGAACATGAATGTAACTTGATTGCCATTGTTATGGTTTACAATGAAATTGCACCTGGTCTGATGATATATCAAAGGACTCCTGGACATTTCAATAAATTTCATGGGTCAAAAATGAAGCAAGTAGCTTTCCTCTGAACAGGATGGTAACCAAATCAGAACGACCTGCCACACCCCAAGACATACTGACCCACAGCATGATTAAAAGAGGAGATGACTAGTGTGGCCTGCACAGAAAATGTGACATCCACAAAGACTTAAAGCACTTTTAATTGTAGTGATGCTACATAGATGTATTTTAGCATAACTATGATGAGTGGTCCTGCAGGACTGAGGGAACACTCACTGGAACTAACAAAAAAAGTTGTGCATCTGATGGAGAAAGTTGTATGAATTATTTATCCTCAAACACATGATGGCAGTGTTTATCTGAAAACCTGAATATGTAGGTGTTTGCTGTGCAGGGCATCAGGTAAAGGTTGTCACCCATGTTGATGCATTGGAATGAGGCTGTATATTTTTTAATGTTTATTTATGTGCTTTGTGTTTCATAATACTGACAGTTCAGTGTCCTTCTGTTTCTGTGCTGACAGCGTGGAGTCTAGCTGTGAGCGTACATGCTGTGAAGTGTCTTCAAATAATAAATGTGATCACACTAAGATAATGCAATAAAAGTCAGACACAACATCAAAGGAATCAGTGTCTCTTTAATTTACAGTCTCTAAGAAAAACAAGTGACAACTATTTTTTTTTAAAAAAAGCAATATTCCCTTTAAAGAAAGAAATATGAATTTCAATCTGTAGGCCTGTGTTGTACAAGTAAGACCAGTGCACCCTCAGCAAGGCACACAGATGACGTCATTAAACTGTATGTGCAGTTAGCCAGACATGAACTTAATCCTAGACATGGAGGAAAAAAATAAACCTTCATATGCACTGAAAACACATTCTTAATCCAGGATTAGACAGACTTATATTTGTTCTGTGAACTGCCCTGTATTTGTGTTTGTTACAAACTCACTTTAAACTATTTTTATCATTACATTGACACAGTCACACACAATTTACATAGTTGTTAAAACATCACTGACCAGCAAACACCCAAGAAAAATACATCAAAAACTATGGCAATAAAAACAAATTTTCCATTACAATCAAAGTCAAAATCCTGCCTCTCCAGGTACAAAAACAATGATGAATGTCTTTGGAGGAAGAACATATAATCACTATGAATAATATACATCGAAGTGGTATCCGACATCAAGCTAAAAGCGACTGTAGAGAAATGAGAGAAATCTGTGATGGCTAAATGTTTCATGAGGATGTTAAATGGACAGTTAGCTGTTGACAGGTGCATATGTACTACTACTGGACACTGGTTGGATGTTGTATGATGACAGACTGCAGAGCACAACCTTCAACCCTGTACAGTTTGGTCCCATTGTCAGATCAGGGTTGTTTGTAGAGTGGTATTTGTTTATGCTAACATGAACAGTACAATGTGCTTATTGCTGTCATTTTAATCCAAACAGGACACAGCTCAAATCAACATAACTTCTCTGTTTTTTTTAGACTCATGACTGTGAAATTATAATATATTTAAATGCATTTTCAGTACAATAATTTACCTCAAACCTTTCTTTGTTTTTCACAAGTAAGAAAGGCACAAGCTGACTTGATCAATAATGTGCATTTGTCGTTTTCTCTCACCATTCAGGAGCTAATAAATGAATAATTCAAATTGCAAAAATAAAGCAAGAGAAGTTGTAACACAAACTTGAATTAAAATTTCATAAGTAACAGCAATTCACTCAATAACAGAGCTTGAGTATCCTACAATGAAATTAAAGCCTTAAACTTTTCATAGTGATAGCTGAGTCTTGAAACATTTCAATCTGCATTTATTGATCCACTGTGGTGGATTAAAATCACTGAGTCAGATCACATAACAACACAAGACAATTAAGATTTGCTAAGACAGCAGATCACTTCGCTGCTCAAGTATTCTCTCCATCATGTTCTCCCTTTTTCTGGTCCTGATCCATCTCTCTTTCCTGTGTGCCACCGTGCTCCCCGTTAGCCTGGAACTTATCAATGGCCCATTTGGGGCTGCTGGTGTTGGAGCTCCCGGTGGCTTTGCGGATGATGAATCGTGCCCGTCCACGTGGGAAGCTTCCCCTTCCTCGCCCTCGGTTGTCCATCCACTTGCAATCAGACTCCCCGTCTCGGTCATCATGCTGAAAAGACAAACAATAGAGATGTGTCAAGAAAGCAACAATAAAAGTAAAAACTAGATGGATCTGACAAAGATTTACCGTATTTTCCGCACTATAAGGTGCACCTAAAAGCCTTTAATTTTCTCAAAAACCGACAGTGCGCCTTATAATCCGATGCGCCTTGTATATGGATCAATTCATCAATCAATCAATTCCCTTTAGCACAGCTTCATAGATGGATGGATAATGCAACCCCAGCTACTACAGTAGTTTCTATTTATGCACCTTATAATGTGGTGCGCCTTATATATGAAAACAGTTTTAAAATAGGCCATTCATTGAAGGTGCGCCTTATAATCCGATGCGCCTTATAGTGTGGAAAATACGGTAATCAAACTACATATGGGAGATCAACCTTACCAAGTAGTATTTTTTGCTCTTGGGAGTATACTCTGGGTCCCAGTCTTCATTTTTTGGTTGTACTGCTATATTCACAGGGTTACTGTGTGAACTGATTCCCTGATAATTGCCTCTGTTCCAGCCCCTTCCACGAATCCTTACTTGCTGTAATGAAAAGAGAGAAATTTTAAAAAGTAAAAATAAATCCCAAATACAGAACAATGCGTAACACAGCTGCTGCTCAAAGCCATGCTCCTCCTTAAACTTACAAATCCTCCACGTGGCCGTCCTCCTTCACCTGATCCTAGTGACTCCCTTTGACCCAGCCGGGCCCTGTTAAAGCCTTCATCTTTAGAGTCACATTTGTCATGAGGTGCACTTTCCTCTTTTTGAGATTTAGAGGATGAGGAAGATGAGGATGAACTGGAGCGTGAGCGCTTCTTCTTACTTTTCCTAAAACAGGAAATGGTACATGTAGATTCCTTTTAGCTGTGTACAGTGAAAGGTATACGAACATGATTGTAGGGAGTTGGAAAGAGTAAAGTTGAAGGCAGTTGCACATACTTTGATTTCTTGCGGTGCTTAGAGGACTTTTCCCCTGATCTTTCTCTACTAGAATCTGGGGAGTCTCCTGTATCTCTTCCCCGATCCTGATTATAATCTCGTTCATTGGTGGTATATTTTTTGCGGCGTTCAATATCCAAACGAAGGTCCGTTGGGTCACCCTTCATTTTTTCCCCGCCGTCCTGAGCAAATCAAAACAGAGCAGAGCGTCGTGGACAGTCTTTGGATTAGCATGTAGATGCTATCAGTCTGCTCTCAGCCAAGCTGGTTTGTAAACTAAATAGTGAGATCCATGGGAAAATGGGGAAAAACCCGGGTGGCAGCCAGCTGGCATGAATCAAACCAAGCCATTCTGGAGTGAATTTTCCAGTGCACTTAAATGGCCAAACCAGTAGTTTTACATGTTTTTAGAAATTTCTAAAACATCTGAACCATTTTCCAGAGCATATGTTTTTAAAATGATGTCTGATTCCTCCAGAGCAGCTATTTACATATGGTATGAAAATCAGCTTGAAAGTCGGAGCTAGAGAATCCATCACAGTCAGCATTAAGTCAGCTTTATTTTATGTCAAAATGATGTCATGGCATGATCAAATAT
The DNA here is from genome assembly GCA_900323345.1 of Pseudochromis fuscus. NCBI lineage: Eukaryota > Metazoa > Chordata > Actinopteri > Pseudochromidae > Pseudochromis > Pseudochromis fuscus. The sequence continues at coordinate 90,790 of OOFC01013138.1, read as the reverse complement.
CAGAATGATGCATTTCGAAGATCTTCTCACTGCTGCGGTGTGGGACATGCCAGCATCCGAGACTTATGAAATCCACTCAGTATATCTAACATCATCCTTTCCTGCTGGTTTTGTCCTCCATGTTTCCCAATACTTCCAGCAGCTGATTCCCACAAAAGCCATTCAGTTTCAAAACCAACAGTTGATTTCATAACAGTCTCTGAATGATCACTGTGATGGATTTCCTAGCTTCATACCAAACTGATACCATAAACTGGCAACAATAGAGGCGTGGAGTTTAGGAAAGGTGATCTAAAAACTTTGGGATATGCTTGTAGAAATAATGGGTATGTAGTTACACTTCATATGTATTTAGTTACAGCATGCAAAACCACCAGCATGGCTCTTCAACAGCAGTGAAGAACAATCATATTGATATAATTGTTCATGCTAATGTAAGTTCTTAGGAGTTTTTGCTCTTCATGTGCTTACAGAGTGACCTGATGAGTCCATGCGCATCAATAAAGAAACACTATACTATATCAGGTATGTAAATATAAGCACAGGTGCATAAAGTGCTTGCTGTTGGTTATTGCCGTTCCTTATTTTTTTTAAAGAATACTTACGAAGACGATTTCTTAGAGTCCTTTGAACAGCTTTGGCACTGAGGCTTCCATTTCTGACCTTATTTGATTCATTAGGCGGTCAGGCTTGTGCCCACATTACAATCAATTCACCATGTGAGGCGACATAACAAACAACAAAGTCAAAGTGCCTTATTTCTGCATTTGCATTTCTTAGACTTGGAGCATCTCTCTTCAAGGAAAGCCACAGGCTTTAAGAGAGTGCAGTCTATAAAGGCATCGGGCTCGCTCACTTGTTTGCTGTTGTTTGTTTTTCCCAACATACGTCATACTGCAAAATGTTCAGTCACCTTGTAAGTGCCATCCTCTGAGCTTTTCATCGCCTCAAAAAGTTGGGAGTGTTTCTTAAAAGCACTTGGTGAAACATCAATTCGCCTGTGGGAAAGAAACACAATTAAGGCCAGAAAATTTAGACAGCCGAATGAACCACAGTACAGGTGCCAATAAAAACCCCAACAAACTGTGAGCTACATTGAACTGGAAAGGCAACATAAAACAAAGTAAAGAAAAACTGCCGGGAAAATAAAACTGACCTCCACCAAGCACGAGAACACATAAGCCAAAAGACTGTTGATTATCAGGTAGGAAAGGTGAGAGAAATACCTGAAAGCTGTTAAAAGAGGAGGTGAAGCCACAGCACACTGAAGGTGAGAGGGTCACTCAATAGGCGACTCTACCTGTGTATCTCTGGGCTTTTTCTTGGCTTCATCATTTCCTTCTCTGCGGCTTGTCTTTGGTACAAGGTGAATCGCTCGTTTAGAGTCATGCCAGAAGAGGGAAAATGCTGAGCTGTGAGGGTAAGAAGTAAGAAACAAAAGCCATGGTTATATCTGGGTTTGTTTAATGGGCTGTTGTGGATGGAGACTCCTGTTAACTGTGAGCAGAGCTGTTTTGTGGTTATTTTTCACACTTCAGGTTTTGCCAGGTGCACGGATCTTTCTCATTCCTCTCAAAACGTAAGGCTTTTATTTTGGAAAAAAATCACACTTAATGTTAGGAAAGTTTAATGAGCACGGCAAATGCCAAGTGTTGAGTGATTCAGAAATTTAAAAAAAAAAAAAAAAAAAATCTATAATTTCATTGCATTCCTGTGTGTAATGACAACAAAGTACTATATTCTACTCTATTCTAAAAAAATAGATGTTTTCCCTCATTACTGAAAAACTTGTATCAGATTCGGTTACTGTGAGATATGAACACCGTCAATTGTCGCATAAAAACTGTTTAAAAGGTGGGTCTCTAATAATTTGTGGGGCTGAGGTTGATAAGAGAAAATAAAGACCATACCACAATCCAGGTAAAAAAACCAAAAACATATAGGGTACTTGCAAATGTGAGGGCTTTTAATTTGAAACAATTAGTCCAGTTCATATATACAGTGCAATGCGGTAACTTAAAGGTTTTGATCTGTTTCACTCCTGATCCCATTTACAGCTGGAAACTGAAGTTTTCTACTAAAACAGGGGTCTCAAACTCGTACCATGGAGGGCGGGGACCCTGCAGGGTTTTTTTCCAGCTGGTTACTAAAGCAGGTGATTTTAATGATCAACACCTCCTTCAGTTTGAGCTCATCAGTGAGATCAGCTGCTGGAAAGATGGTTGGAAAGAAACCCTGCAGGGTCTTGGCCCTCCATGGCATGAGTTTGAGACCCCTGTACTAAAATATGACTAAATAAACATCAAACACAGTAAATAAAGGCCCATCTGCAGATGAGGTAAAATACATATGAGAAAATATGACAAGAGATGAGCCAGACACACAGAGGGGACTCACCTTTGATGTGGTGAACAATGGTGACAATGTGTTGAGCAAACAGCTCAGAGGGACTCCTCTGTAACTGAGCAGTCTGAACGTGCTGAAAGATGGAGCGAAACTCCTGATCCTTTTTTGAGGCCTGCACGAGGTCCTGAGACAACTGTCGCTCTTCAGCTAAAATATCAGAAGTACTGAAATGACAGAAAAAGTCTTGTTACCTAAAAATCAACAAGATGTTCTTTGATTAAATAAAACATTTAAACAAAAAATACTAATGGCATGATGTGATGCTCACCCTAAGAGGCTATCTCCAAGGAAATCCATTCTAACATTAATTTTAGTTTCTTGTTTTCTTGAGGGTATGAGAGGTGACTCCTCTGCTCTGACCATAAACATCTCTCTGTCAGAGTTCCTCCTCGGTGGTGGTGTAGGAGAAGGGACAGAGGAAAATTTAGCCATTTTCCTGGCTTTACAGCCCATGTCAGGGGACAGTTCTTCAAATTTCCCTGATAACTCCCTCTTGGCGAGGGCAGCAGCGATGGCCGCCGCTTTATTCTGCTTTCCACTGAGATTTATCTCCTCTGCCATAGCGTCAAGGTCACTATTAAACTGTGAAAAGCCTGAATTCTGCCACTTGCTGAAACACTCCTCAAACAGTTCTCGTGCCGACTTAGTGACCTTGCTCTTTGGCTTTGAAGACTCGTCCCCATTATTCCAGTCTTTGTGCAGTGCTTTTGAATAGGGCTTGGTGATCATCTCCTCCTCTTCTTCCCCGTCAGTGGACAGAAACGGAGAAGCTTTCAAGAAGCTGCTCAGAGACACTTCACCGTCATTGTTCTCTTTGTACTTTCTTGATAGTGAGTCAGAGACGACTGCAGGTGCTGTACCGTTCAACATCCCTTGTTCTGTATCCACATCATTTGCTTCTGTGTTCTTGCCATTTTCCCAAGCAGATTTGGCTTTTTTGTTTTGCTCCTCCAAAAACCTAAACAACGAGAAAGAGAGATCTGTATCTAATTGGGCATGCGGCTTGTTTTTTAAACAACAGTGAAGTATGAGAGTTGATCGAGTGTTTTATCTATGAAAATGAAGACATAAAAGCATGAAGGATTTCAATGGCAAAGATTGCTGTTTTCACAAGGCAAATATCTTGGATCCCACTAAATCCCTGAGTCTTATTTTAGCCTGTTATCAAAACCACAGTTAACTCAAAGCTTGCAAATGCCAAGATAAAACTATTGTGAAGCAAACATGTGTTCGGTTACTAAAACAATGTTAGAATTACGAATGAACTTGGCCTTACTTTCTGAAAGCAATGGAGATTGCTGTTTTATCTCCATCCAGGTATTCCTCATTGGAGAAGAAGTCAAAGCTGGAAAGCATTGGATTGAGACCTTCATGTGAGGGCTTTTTTGTTGAGGATGAACTACACACCATCGGCCAGGTGGGGGCGCCATTGCTGTTGTCATTGGTGATTTTAGTGGGACTAGGCTGGTTAGCAGTTTGGCTGTTCTGACCAACAATAACAGCAGAGCTTGCCAGAGGACTGTTTTTCTTTGGACTGCTGCTGCAGTCTGTCAGGCCCTGCCAGCTCCCCTCAGTTTTCCCACCGCCTGCACCTTCCCTAGCATCTCCTGCCAACAACCCAGCACGCTCCGCTGGCTCCTCGTCTCCCCCTCCTCCCTTCTGGACCTCCTTGGAGGCCAACTGCTCCTCTCTCACATCTTTGGAGTTTTGGTGAGCCAGCAACAAGGCTGGCCTGCATTTAGGGGAGGAGGAGGAGTGTGACGAGGAGGAAGACTGCTGCGAGTGTCTGGATAGAGGAGAGGCGGATCTGTCACAGCGGTGGGAGTGACCATGAGGGGGGCTTCCTGAGCGGTTCTGCAGGCCGTACGACCGTCCTCGTGAATTGTTTTGCCGCTGCTGCTGCTGTTGCTGTTGTTGTTGTTTTTGTGGATTCTGCTTGTAATTCTTCCAGTTGGGGCGATAGTTGTTGTTGTTGTAGCCACCACCTCCACCGCCGCCACCACCACCACGCTGGTAGCGTCCACGTGGGAAGTAGCCCCGCCCTCGGCCCCTAAAGTTGTACGGCCTCCGGAAGCCACGGTGGTAACCCCTGAACTCTCGGTTGTTCTGGTATCCCCGCGGATATTTCTTGTCCCGGTTATGAGATGGGGAATGAGATCTTGACCGTGACCGAGACCTAGAGCTATAAAAAAAATCAAAGAGAATGGAGAGGAAAAAAATGGAAGCACATGATTAATATCCTAGGAATAGTTAGAAACAATTTTTTTTTTGTTTTTCTTTAATGGTTTCTGGCCCCAAACATAGAAACTGCAGAGCACTGTTATGTTAGTGTTATAGCACAACCACAAACTTTATACAATCACCTAAAATTACCAGCTGAGGTCTGACACAATTTTGACACAGACAAACAAATAAATTACTTTTATATCAAAAGATTTTTCTCCATTAGTCAAAAAAAAAAAAAGTGAGACATCAGACAAACAACAAACTTGCAAAGGCGGTGCATACTGGATCATTTAGTCCACTTACAGAGAATAAAATAAACTTTGATTTAACTGTGTACAGCACTGAATGACCTGCTGTGTGACCACTTACATGTCAAAAACTGTTTATCATACATCGCTCTCATAAGCTTCAGTTCATTTAACAACAATACAAGCCATTGGTCTACCATATGGAAAAGAAATACCTATCGTAAATCCATACAATGCATGATATATCGAATTGCCAGCGTCTGTATTTCCATTGTAAGTGCCAAAACACATGTTAGGACATAACATGTGTGTTTCCATGTTAACAGTAGGCCACAGAGGAGCACTGCAGGGAGAAAAGCAGAGATTTCACAGTGGGGTTGTGAGCCAGGCTGCAGGGTCAAACCAGTCCACGTGGTGGCTCTGCTGCACTCCAGATATTTCAAAAAAAAAAAAAAAAAAGCAGAACTGTAGCATGACTTTAACAAAGTCTTATAACCACAATACAGCATGTTCTTCTTTTCCTCAAATCAATGATTTATTCAGACCAACACGTTCTTTTGAAGTCGAACCACATGTCAACACAACCTCTGCAGCTTTCCACTGGTTTATTTGAAATTATGAATGTTGTAGTTTGAGCAGACATCAAACTAGTTGTGTTGTACAAGTATTTAGTCTACAGCTACATCTGCAACAAATTCTACACATCTACAATAAAAAATAACAGCTCGGTGTTTCGAGTAAAATATTTACACTACATAAAGCTTTGCTAATTTTTTTTTTTTTTTTTTTTACAAAAGCTGTAAAATGTTGCAGAACCATAATCTAAGCAGTACCACAGTACATGCAGCATAGTAGGTAAAACTACATATATGAGTTAAGAAATGCGTGCAACTCACCTAGTGTGTTTTTTCATTGGAATACAGAGTGTTTAAAGACGGCAGCGCACCGAGCAGCACTGCACACTCACTGTGCAAGCTACAGACGCTGCATCCCCTCTGGCCAGCTCTGGTGGAGCAGCGAGTCACATGGACCGTACAAGGGGGGAAAAAAATCTACTTGAATTCATTGACTCTATGTTTGCCAATTAGAAAGGCTTTGCAACAAGATTAGGTAGGTTTAATGTCAGATTAGACACAAATTACTGTCCTGGTCCTCCAAAAATGTTCCAGATATTAACTTCTTGATCTTGTTTCAAACTTCCAGGCAGATACACAAAGGCTTCTCTGTTGGTTATGTCATAAGTTGGTGAGCAAAGAAATAAACCCAGTGTCTTGTCTCGCTGAGCCTGTTTGCTGCTGTGGAGTGTGACTCATTTAATTACTCCCTGAAGTGACAGTGTTAACAGTGAGAGTGGGTAAGGGAGTGTCACTGCAACCTCTCAACTTTATCAATGTATAAATAGGTCCACCCGAAGTCACACCCCCAATTCTGACTGTGGGAGAACAATGAAAAAAGTGTGTTTCATTTAAAGCATATAAAACAACACACAAATGGGACAGTTTTTCTGTTTCTAGTCATCACACACTCCACATGTTGGGGACGCTTCCTGGAATAAATCCTTTATTTTCTGTAAGTAAATCTCTGTTTATACACAACTGTGTGCGTCGAAGCTTTTCCACTTCCAGTATGTATTACACAGCATATACACACAATCCCATTTACACATGTGCAAGGTGGTTTCAGGAAGAGTAAACCATGACATTCCTTCCGTCTCTCTTCTTTATGCTAACTTTAATACGAGCTGCATCACTGCCAGGAACTCGGCTACCCTGCCATTTTATTGCCATGCCACAGTCATTGTGCCAGAAACAGCAGAGGCATCAGAGTGAAGCCTCCGTGTGCACGAACAAACATCAGTCAGACGACACTTCAGCAAAACAACAAACAACAAATGCTCCTTGTTGATTAAAGGCTGGATCAAAAAAAAAATATTTCCATATGCCACTGACTGTGCAAATGTTTTCCCACGTAATGAAAACTGCGCAGTAATAATATAGCCCAACTTACTAACCGACAGCTGAACTCTTCCTCAAACATCAATTTCCTCTGGATACAAAAGCCAACTCCAGAGATTTGGGTATGATTCAAATCCATTAATATGCTACCACAGCTTTGTCTATTCATATGAGAACCAAGCTCATAAAGTCCAGGATACAACAAGGTCTCACAGAGAGGGATCAGCACATTTGCAGCTCACTGGTACAGCTACTTGTTGCCATTCTCATTTTTCAAAAGTCAGATGTTATTGCGATACAGCACTCCTTAAAGACGAGTTGAGATTTACTACACAGAACTGAGTGAAAATCACAGTGTGACGGACTGATCAGTGTTGACATGCATAATGAGGCCGAGCGTGGCCTGCTGCACCTGCCACCAGTTTATCTTTTCTTCATGACAACGCAGTGATTCATACTCGTGAAGGATTAACTGATTCCTGAAAGGTATGTGTGTAGTACCTTTCAAGAATCAATTTTTAAACCTCATTTTATTGAGTCATGAGTTGTGAAAACAAGGTTTAAATCAAGCAAGCACCTTCAACCGTGAAGTACAAACAACCACGACAGTGCAGCCGACAGACTGTTTAAATACAGGAGGATTGTTTATACCTGTAACGATGCTTCCTGGATCGGGACCTGGAGCGACTTCTGGAGCGAGAGGAGGAGCGGGATCTTGACCGGGACCTTGAGCGGCTCCGGGATCTCGAGGCTGATTTTGTGGATCTGGACATCACTGCACTCAGCCCCCCTCAAACTGTCACACAAAAGTGTTGTACAGCCGAGTTAGGATTGTGGAAGAGCAAACAGTGCGCGCGCACACACACACACACACACACACGCAGACGCAGACACAAAAAGTTTGTCCAATCACCTTTTCAAGGCAGTGCCAGCTTGGAAAACATATGAATCATGTGAGTGAACAACTGAAAGTCAACACATGAAAGAAAAACAACATTTTAAAAAGCCAGAAGAAAGAAAATCCCCAAAATAAAATATCCAGCAGAGATAAACCATCTGAGATCCTGATCCTGATCCTAAAGCCAGCGCTGAGAGAAGAAACACAACAGCTGTCAAAAAGGAAGAAGGCAATCTGTAGTAGTGTAGGACATCCAAACAGAAGCAGTTTTATTTAGTCACTGATCATATGCATAGAGGGCTGTCTTCTGTCAGTTCAGTCACCTGACTGCTTATCTTCTAATCCCACGGAAAAAACACTATAAAATAATACAAACCCACCGTTAACAGTATGATACACCATAGATTTAGTTTTTCCTCCACTGCAGATGCAAATCAGCATCAGTAATATAAAACTGGTGACAGAAATGTTTGTTCTGTTTACTGTCTTCATGACAAAATACATCACGGTTGTTAAATAAAAGTACTATCACTGCATATTTCATTGAATAACTGATCCAAAATAGTTTCTTCAGTTTTCTCTGACCTTCACCACTTATACACCCGAGGTTTCCTGTTTAGTTCAAACTTGTGACATGAACCACCAAAAGTAAAAAGTCTGACAACAAGCGACAGTTATAGTATGCAAAATTATTCAGCTCAATAACTGCGAAGCTTCTAAACCCATTTTAAAACCCACAATAAACAAATGAAGGGAGTGTTCATGGAGAATGTAAGACTAGGCTTCTCTTTGTTTTTATCTGATTCGTCATTTATGATAGAAGCTCTGGTTACTGTGTAACTCAGACCTGACTAGTTCAAAGATAAATTTTTAAACCCTTCATCACCACACTAGATCGATGGGAAAATGGCTCATTTCTTCTGCAGCCATGTCAGCATGTGGCATTTGCTTGTGGTTAATGATCTGCTGTGAATCTGCTACCAGAGAGACAGTCTCTTTGGACTGCAAGCCCTGCACACAGACCTCAGCATACTTTTAACTTCAAAGGATGTTGCTTCTCATCTCCTCCGGCCCTTCACTTGTACACTCCTGAACTTATAATAACACAATCTATAGTAAGCAGTTCTAGCTCTTTCCAAGGTCCACGAGGTATTATCTGTGACATATGATCCTCGGAGTACAGTAAAAGCCAGGGATCAAATAATTGATCTTTCATTATGAGAGTCATCTTGAGGGACTTTGGAAGGAGGAAATTGCCGACTACACATGACAGGGATTTCAAAAGCAGCGCACGCTATCACATGGTGGTCCCAGTGTGCATCCTTGCTACTATTTTGGAGAGTATTGAAATAGATCCATCTTCCCCCGCCTCCTCCTTGTGCTCTATGAACTTCCCACTCTCCTCATTGCTGGCAGCTTGTTGTTTTTGGCTTTTAGAGGATAATTTCCTGATGGTCCAGCCTCAACAGACCGTCAGTTTAGCTTACTGTGCACATTTTAAGAATAGCATTCAGATGTGCGTCTTTCCAGCATGTGGTGGCTAAACGGTAAAATCAATAAATTCTGACAAGCTTACTAATTTGTATATCTAAAAGATTGTTGGCTTTGCAGGCGACTGTTGAGGAAGACTTTAATTGTAGTGAATCACTTTGGATGTTTTGTAATAGCTGTATTAAAATGTTTAAAACAAACACATCTGTGTTTCAGGCATTTTCATATGACTGAAAATAGTTTCAGTGAAACCCTTTGAATGGGAAACTGTACACAAAACAGCTTTACAGTTATAGTCTCCCGGCTAAAGCAGCTTTGCATTATAACTGCTTTTTGAGCACACCAGAAGCTAATTTTAACATGTATATGCATGTTAGGACCATGAAGCGTGTAAGAAAAATGCTATCTTTGCCTGAGGTTGGTACATTTGAACAGTGAGATCTGTTTCGATAGCTTCACCCAAAAGGCTGGATTGATAACCAGCTGCAGCTGTTCTTGCTTCACCCTGTGTGGTTGGCAGACTAATCACTGAGATTTCAGCCTCTCAGAAAGTCTGTGGCAAGCTTGGTCTTTAATCACTCACTACTAGGTTTCCGCACACTGAATACACTTACTGACACACTTGCATGCAAATGCAGACACAAGTATCTTGTGAGGATTTTTATTCCCTTTAACAAGAAGTTTATGTTTTCAAATAGATGTCTGTCTGTCCAAAGCTCTGCTGGCAACACTACGGAAACACTACTGATGGGATGTCAATGATTTTCTTCTCCCCTTTGGAGAGATATGGTATTACCTAAGGAATAATTATGTTTTCAGATCAGAGGATGAAGACCTGTCCTAAAAAAAATCCCAAACAATCTGTTATAACATGTAACAAAATAGTGTTGCTCTTCCACCACAAGAGGGCAACAGTGTTCAGTCTGCAGCATGAACAGAGCTGGATTATACCTTGGGGGAGGTGTGTGCTCTCTGATTTTTACTGTATCCTAAAGCTAAACTAACCACTTCACCAAACATCAACAGCGAGATTATTAAATCCATCTTGTCAGCAGTTTAAAGATACAGTAACAAACCACAGTGTGTCTTGTCTGGGCTAAAGTCCAGTTTTTGTTTTTTTTTCACTGGATTTACTTGTTAGAGTTGGGAATTGAGAATTATTATATTTAACCAGTTAAAGTCTTTAGTGGCGGCTTGGACAACCTTTGATCATCATTTAGAAAAATAAAACAGAACATGAACAGATCATTAGAGAAATGCTGTTTTAATCTAGAATGACAGGTCAGTAGCATAGCTGCTAGGAAAACAATGAGAAGAGACAACCAAAAACAAGTAATAGATGTGTTTTTAAAAACACAATTAAACTGGGTCCCACAAGGATAGAAGTTCAGGAGCATGGAAACACACAGGCACATGATTAAGACTCCCCTCAGACTAGAGAGCGACAGCTGTGTAATCCTCATCAGCTGTTTATTTCATGTAACAGCAAAAGTAGCTCTGATCAACAATGGTCCGGCAACTTGATACACAGCTCAAAGTGCACGAGAAGAAACACTCCACTCAATCAACTGCCCTGTCATTAGAAGTGGGATGCCACAGTGGCAGCTGGAATCACATTTGCTATCTATATGTGCCCCCGAGACACCCCACTCACTATTTCAGAAAAGCCACAGCAACTGTCATTGGCACAATGTTAGGTTTTTGAAATGCAGCTCTTTGTATTCCCTCAAGACGCTCCAGTTGCATGCTGGGGCAGTTAATGGATAGCAAAGCCACTGGAAGCACTGGTAAAGACGAGATAAAGCTCTGAACTTCCTTCACGGGTTATTCAATTTAAAAAAAGAGCTTTTGAATCGCTGCTTTGCTGACAGTGTATTAGCTGACTCGTCTGTCCTTACCCAGCTACTTAAGCTGCTGGAAATGCTTGGTGCAGAGATGTCCTGCAACATTATTCGCTGCTAATCACCTTCAATGACAGACAAGAACACCATTCAACTTGGCACTGAACTCCACCACGAGCTGCAGCTAACTTTCAGCAAACTGCTAGCTCAGCGTCTCTTTAGTCCCAGCCAGGCAATCTGTTTTTGGAAGAGCTTTTAATCATCCCAAGTTTTATTCTCATGACAATAATGAGCAGGTTGCAAACCCACAACTGCCATTGTGTAGTTTCTGTGGTTGTATACTGTATATCGCCTGAAAAAATGGCAGACAGCAGAGTGTCACAGAGGCATCCTCACGCCGACATGCTCCCCAGCTCGTCTGTCATCACCACATTTGTGATCTCTGCTGCATACAAGAGCGGACTCATCAGCTAAAAGGTCCCCTCTATTTTGGTCAGTTGGGAACAGCCTGGCAAATGATGAGTAATAGTTTTACCGTATATTTCCAAAATACGCTCAGTTGTTGTTTGTTTTTTTTTGTGCGGCTTGGAGTCTCCAGTGTAAACCTGGGTCCTCGGTTTTTGTTTATGTTGTGGCAGAAAACTTTCATTTCCACCATGGAGGCACCAGCTCATTTAAAATGGTAAACAGTTGGATGTTAACACTTTCACTTTTGTCCAAATGAACATATAAGCTATTGTCTTAGCCACTTATACTTTCAAGATGAATGGATCCAATATGCTCAGCCAAAACTAGATGTGGAGTAATGGTAGTAAGTGGCAGCACATTTGGATGTGGGCACACCTTTTTTGTAGTGTGTGTGTGTGTGCTTTGTGCAGCTGCTGTTTGCTAAAGAGGATCAACCTCCACCAGGATCCGGCAACCAAGCAGGATGCATGCATGAAAGTCTTCTTAAAACGTTTTTTCTTTCTTTCTTTGCATGAGTAGTCTCCAGAAATAGATTCAGGGTGGACCATAAAACCCACACTGCTGATGAGCTGTTGCTGAAACAATGAGAGAGCCGACTCTTGCTATATATGTCCTAGCTGGCTTAATTCAAGATTGGAGCTGTTTACTGTAGGTGGAGAGTCAACTTAGTGAAACCTGTAATTACAACAGCTGTTCTTTCATTGAGCTAACCAGCAGAAACAGCAGTCATACAACTGGTTAAAATCAAACTGCTCATTTTACTCAAGTCCACATTAAACCCCCTGGTGGTCTGAGGATGCACTTTGGAAAATTACTAACCATTAAACAATGTTCACGAAACTAAATACTGACTGCTGCAATATGTATCACATGAATGTTTTCATTACGCTCATTCAAGTGACATGGCTGTGAGGGACTTTTAAAAAAGGAAAGCATATCAAAGCCAGCGGGGTCATGTCCTGGATGGTGCATCTCTCTGGCGCGTCCTCATTGGGCATCATATGCGTAATGATGCATCAACCAAGAAAATCAGTGACATCGATTCAGAATACCGTAATAACTAAACGATGGTACAAACCAAATGATGACACTTTAGCATATTTCTGCCCATAAATGTGGCTTCGTAGGAGGATTTGCTGTAAATAATCTACAGTGACTTTTTGGCGTGGATAAATCCCTGCGCTGCGCAACTTTCCTCTAATCGACTGTATGGCTCGTTCATTTTAAAATAAAATACTGCTGCCATTGATGTATATCTATAGAAAAATGTGTGTCCACTTCAGACGAAACAGTTCACATGCAGAAGAAAATAAGTTAACTGCTTACCGGTCGGCGTTTTCGTCCAATGTCGCTGCGTCACATTCAGGCACCGCGGTGTAAAACTGTGGGAATGAGTTAAAGAGGATTTCTCCCTGCTCTTTTGTGTGTCTGTTGTGTCTGACTTGTGTGTGTGAGGTTGTGTGTGTCCGATGAAGTCTGCGGTGTACAGAGAGAGGGGGTGTGACAGATCCGCGCGGCTCAGAGCCTCATGTTTCCTTCCGCCTTCACCGCCGTCGTCTGTCAAAACACCTTGGGTACATTGAAGAGAACAGCAGCGCAGCTCAGTAAGCCCTGGATTAGAAATGTAATGTGCTATTAGATCTGTAGCCCTGTATTAAAAATCATTCTGTCATTAAAGCCGTATAATCCTTGACAACAGCTCACTGTACAAACTATATTCCTACAGGGAATAGATTTTGGATACTGTCTGTCTCACACAATGGTGATAGATGCCATCTATCATAGTGCTGTTGTGAAGTTAATGGACTTACAATTTGAATATGATTCAAAGATAACATCTACCATTTCATATACAAAGGTCTACTTTGTAGCCACTTCAAATTCAGGATGAAAAAAGTGGTGCTTTTTATTTTTTTTTAAGAGGGGCTGAATTTATTTTACGTATAAAAATGTACCAAAACTTAAACTACACTGTAAAAAAAAGTATATTTTAAAATATTAAAAACTAAAAATGGAAAGTTTTTTCCAGCTGTTGTGTCAAAACACACCAAAAATGCCAAAAAATAATTAGATTATTTACTGATTATCTATTAGATAATTACTGTTAACAATAACACATATTCCATGTTTACAGTACAGTGTGTAACTTCAACTTTGTATGAGATCTTGTGTAACTTTTGGTTTTTAAATGACTAATGAAGGATATTTAACAATAAAACTGATAAACACACTGTAGCTATGGACAGAACAACCAGGTCTTGAAAATGTGGCCAATGTTGAAGTGCAAAAAAGTGCAATACTCCCAATGGCCACTAGGTGCTGGCTTGAAAAAATTCCAATTGATTTCAATTAAAAAATCATCATTTTCAATCATGAAATATTAAGTCAATACATTTTTTTTACACTTCATCGTGTTGTTAGTAGCTAAAGTCAGCTCTTCATTTGAGTAATCTTGTGGTTGATCTGAAAGAAAAATCTGAATTAAGTAGATATTAGGCTCTAAAAAGAGGAAGATTTAGGGGCGGGGTTAGTTTGAGTGACAAGTGTGGTTCAAAGGTCAGACCCGCCTCCTCACTCCTCCTTTCATATCCAAAAGTGGTCACTTCTGGCACCAAACAACCACAAGGGCGGCATTTTAATGCCGATCTTGCATGTCCACAAACCAAGGAGTGACATCACATTAGATTGAGTGAAGCTATCTGAATGTCTAATGTCTTTCAATTAACAAATAAATCTGTGTAAAATTACAGACCCAATGCTTCATTTTACTCTAATTGTCACCAGTTGTAAAAATGAGACTTGAATTGAACTCATCTAGTAAGTAAAAAACATATTTAGAGAAACTTAGAAATGTATTTAAAATATGTTTATTTTTGCTTTTTAAAACATTATTTTACATTATATTAGACGTTATGTTCTTATTTTTTATACTTTAACCAAATTCAAAAAGTACCGAAAGAATCTGTAAAATTAACAAAAAAATGTAAAATTTGATTTATCTATTTTCACAGTGTTAAAGTCCAGTGTTTACAGTCTGTATTTTTTATATCCTTTCATAGTCGACCTTCACGATGCCTACAGTGTTCAGTTTTGACACTTTTCTAGAGGTGGGGATTACTTTAACATTGAAAAATCTGAGTGATGTGTTACTACCCTGCATTGTATTGTTCCACATATACTGACCACTCATGTTGTTAGAAAAGGAGGGCAAAAACATCTCTTACTATAATGTAGTGCAATGCGACCTTTGTAGTCCAACCACTTTTAACTGTATCCTCAGTAATAAACATAACTGAATGTATAACTTTCTGGCAATGTCAACAAAAACAGAACATTGTAAAGTTTATAAAGGTGAGTTTATGGCAGAGCTGCTGCACTGATCTGCAGTACACTGTGCAATTTTGGCAAATAAAATGTCTGCTGTGTGCGTACCTCAGCTGGAAATATGCTTTTCACTGATCGTCATATATTTGCAGAACATCCACCAGCTTGCCTATCCCAACAGCAAGTCACAACTGTCAGCTGCTCAGCTTTGTAGATAAAACATTTCATATGCATAACACAGGTGAGCTCCAGTTCACTGTATATCTGGACAATTAATGAAAATACCTGCAAATACAGTCACCCTAAAGTAATCACGAAAAACCCTGTAAGTTTTTGGGGCAAGCTCAATGTATAATCAAATCTAAATATGTACTGTTACTTACAATGGGTTTAGCAAAGGTAGCATTAGCACTGGCAACCAACTGAGCTGCAAGAAATCCTATTCTGAGTCAGTCTGTTGTAGCAAGATTCACACAGATGAAAGTAAGGCTGACTGGCAAAGAAAGCAACATTTCTAAGAGGTTACAGTTGTATTTATGACTAAACCAGGGGGAACATTGGATCTGCTCAACTCTCTGAATAATTATGAGTTACAGATCATCTGTACTATAATAAATCGTAGAGGTATTTGCAGCTTATTGATTTTACTTTGGACAGAAACAGCATGAGTGGACTGTAAATAAGTCTACATTTGTATTTTGTATCATTCCATAGGCTGATATGGGATTTGTAGCTTCCTGATGAATTCCTATGCTGGGTTTTAGTTGGGGGGGTTTTCCACCACAGCGTGTGTCATCTCAGTTTTTTTGCATTTTCTTCAGAATAATGTAACCGATAGATGTTGGAACTTATGAATCACGTTACTAATAACTATCAGATGGTGTGTTGGTAAGACCTTTACTTACATCTTTAAGGACTCAGGTCACCATTGTTCAGTTCATCTCTAACATATAGATTGTGGTATTAATTCTGTCTAATGATGCTTTCTGATGTGACTTTTAATTTGAAGAATTTCCTGTCTCATCAGTCCTCTGATAAAGATACATACATTTGTGGTAGAAACATTGTAATCGTTTTAGCCTGAAAGTGTAACTAATGCCGCACATTGGTTGAAATTTTCCACTAAAACTTGTTTCAACAAAACAAGAAATATTCAATGATAATTTAAAAATATCATCTTCTTATATACATATTTTCCACACTATTGAGTGCTCCTGTCTATAAGCCGCTATTGAATTTATTCAAACAGTTTCATGTGGTCCACTCTGACCGGGTCTGATGTGGCGATGCTAAATGTATCGGCGGCACGGAGCTTGCTAGCTTGTAAAAAGCTAACGAGCTTCGTGCCGCTGATACATGAGAAACACCGGTGTTTAAGTTCAAAGCGTTGGAAAAAAGTATCGGCTTATAGTCCGGAAAATACAGTATTGTCTTTTTGTGGAAGATGAATTTCATTTTATGACAACTTGTGAGGCTTAATTTATAGATTACAGATTAAAAACCATCTGCACTCATCTGTAAAGCGCATGTTTATTAATATTCCAGAATCTCTTCTGGTACATGACGGCAATATTTTAAGAAGCAGTCTGTTGGGAGTCACACAAGCCACAATAGTAGGACATCTTATCTTCTGGTTTATTTTGGCCTGGTCTCAAAATCAATATGTTCTACATTCATAACAATCCAGGGGATCCAGTTCATCCAGCTGCTATGTGAACTTTATTTTCCTCCTCCCTGGAATGCACTACATAAAAAGAATAATATTTGTAATGTGTCTGCAGTGCACAGGAGCTGACAGCAACGTCTACCGCAGAGACGCTTGGCTTTTACAGTCCTACTGTGAGCTCAATTAGTGTTGTTAATCTTGAAAAACTGAAATAAAATTTAATAGCACATTAACATGAATAGAAAACAATAAAACAATGTTGCTAACAGCTACTATTTCTGGTAAAACAAAGCCTACTTACTTACTTAGTAGTAAGTACTTACTGTCTGCAAAAACAGCAAAGTTAGGGATTTCTGGATTGAAAGTAAAGACATCCTCTTGGACTTGAACCTTTGATCTGTTAATAATCTCCGTAAATCTTAAAGCTACATTAAAATTCACAGACAGCATTTACGAGGTGGTGTTATTCTTAAAAGCTTCACTAAGACGTACAAATATAAATAAGCTTAATTTGAGGCCTTTGTGTGATTCCAGTTATCCATTGAGTCACTGGTCTGCACTGGTGTGGGTGCATCCGTCTGTATTATTGACAGTATGCTTTATAATATAATGTAATGATACACTGGCTGTCTACTGGCTGGAGAAGGAAATGCAGATAAAAGATATGATGTGCACTATCTATGTTTTTCCGTGGTGTGAAACTATGTGTGAAATATGATTCTCTTAGTCACACTTTACTTTGGCGTTAAACTGCTTGTAACAGCTTTTGTGGTTATGTTCACTGCAGTTCATCTTTGTTTGTACCACTTTATCTTTTATTACCAATTTATTCTTTTTTTAATAAGCTTTTTAGATACAATCTAAGGAAGTTACCATAAACTGACCAACAGTATCGCAGAAACCACCTGTTTCTGTGCTGCATTTTTACTGTGTAGCTGCAGGTAGGTGAAAATATTTTAATTGTACAACCCACTCGTCTGTCCAGGAGGTGCGTTCATCCACGAATGGTGCGGTGTGTGCACATGTCACTTATACATCCTGCTCATTTGATTAATTCAAAGCATGGCTTCCAGGAAACTGATACAGTAGAATACCCACGTCTAATAATGCAGTCAAAGTAGAGATCAGAAGTACCAGTGCGGTCAGATGAGGTAGGAAGGATTAGACAGGACACAGTGAGGGTTTTTTCAGTTGTAAAGTGATGCACTTGACTCTGTAGAAAACCGTTTTTCTTGTTTAGACACCAACTTGCATCTGTCACTGTGGACACTGTGGTCTATCCAGGAAAAACAAACAAACAAAACATCATTATTACAACACCGAGATCAACATCCAAACATAATTTGGTATTTATAAAACAAGCAATAAAAGCACCTTATTAATAGCTTAGGTTTGTGGGAAATAAACGCTGTGCAAGTCTGTATGGGCTGACGCTGTATGTTTTTCTTGAGCTATTTCTGCAAGTGGACAAATATTGTACCCATACTGATGATTTATTATGAGAAATTATGGTAAATATAGGATCTGAGTGTTTTTCTTGTAGCAGAAAGTCTGTACAGACGTTTATTTCCCCAGAGGATGAATCCCTGTGAGTTTGGTGATCCCCTGACTTTTCGTCTGGCGCCATTATGAGGATAACATTTGTGGTTTAGAGTGAAATATGGCAGCAACTAATGGGGTATTTCCAAGTTTTTTCCAGTTACCTTATTATTTTTATATTTGACTTTTATATTTTAGTATCAGTGTGTCACCTTGACAAGCCACTGGGATTTCCCTGCTGTAGCACCTACAATCTGCCCTGTGGCCTCTTCCCATCTATCTCCCTCAACAGCTCTGCATCATATCTCCACCGTCCAAACACCACGCCGGCTATTTCGGGCAATCCCTCTGACACCACTTTCTCCCTCTGTGCCTGGATAAAAGAGTTCATACTCCTCCTACTTTATATCCTCCCCACCTGTTGGAGCTGTCTGTCTCCTTGCTGACATGCCTGAACACACAGACCTTCAACATTACTTCTAATAACTGCACTTAAAATCCCCCAGGGGCGATGAAGTGTGGAGGATCACGACCCATATGGCACACAGGAAAAGACTCCATTTCTCAGCGTGTTCAGCTTTAAACACACAAACTGCAGGAAATCCTCTAATACTTGTATGTTCTTGTACAGAGATATATGCAGAGATGTATTTTTGCAAATCTTGTCAATCTCAAATGTAGTTTAAGGTGGAAATACAACAACTTCATATTGCTAGGAACAAACAACAGGCTGTTCGGCCAGATCCTTGCCAGTGCTTTTGCATAACATTACTTAGATATAGCCCATCTGGTTGTGGTTACCTCTCGTAAAGAGCCAAACTCTTCCTAATAATGCTGTTTCAGACTGAATCCCTGCATAATTCATCTGTAGGGAGCTGTGGTAGCAATTACTGGCATTAATTGCATGAAAATAAAGCTTCAATTGTTCTGAGGACAAAAACCCCCTTTTTGTCATCGACAACAGCCATATTCAAATAACCAAATCCTTTCCACTCTGTGTTGGTAAAACATCACAGCTTGTGAGAGACACGGCCAGATTCAGTATGACTCAACAGAATGAGCCTGTGTCAAAACACACATTCGATCCAAGATTAGTATCAGCTCAGTTTCTACAACCCGGGAATTCTGCTTTGTCCCGCCTTTGACAAAGTTGCTTTTCATTCACACACCGTTTTCACAGCTTTGTTCATGGTCCACTGAAATGTAAATGTCAATTTTGAAAGCAGAAGAGAAGTGTTTGCTTCGAGCTCGATGATATGAGAAAAAAATGATACTGTGTTTCTGTTTCTGCATAATGGATTTGAGTTCAGTTTTTAGACCGTGGTGAGGGAAGTGCTTGCTCAAGTTCTGGATGGTGTTTACCACAATTTAAACAATCAGCACCTCACTCAGTGTGATTTTAGGACTGATTAATTGACGGGTATTTAAAAACATGCAATTTAGCAAAACAACACCCACATAGGGCAGATCTTTCCAAAATAAAAGTATCAATACAATGTGGGAAAGTCCTACATTCAAAATCCTACTGAAAGAACAATAGATACTATTATGAAAATGTGCTTAAAATATGAAAAGTAGAAGTTTTGATGTGCAGATTAGGGTCCCTATGACTAAAATATTGTTAAATATTCTACCACTGGATTGTTACTGCTGATAAATCAATGCACAAGTGGCACTTTAAGGTTATAGCTGACTGAGGTGGACTGAACAATGGAGGATTTTATGTTCTATTACTGTTTAGTTGTGTAGTTCCTTAACCGTTCCTTTTATTTAAATGTTCACCCAGTAAAAACTTACCTGAAATGTCACTTCAGCTGGAGTAAAACATTCAATATTTGACTCTGACCTAAAGTAGAATTGCAATAACTATAGAATAACATAAAAAAAATGTAGATAAATCCTCCCAACAAACACTGCAAAATTGTATTGTACTATCTAAATGCAGTACATACAGTAAATATACTCAAATATGAGGAGGAGATACTGAAATGAAACAGAACAGGTCCACAAAGTCAGCAAAGTCAGTTCGTGGAATATCAGATTGTTTTTCAACAGCCGTAAATCCTTCAACACTACCATGGCTGTCAAATACCAAAAGTGTTTACGATCATTATATTTTCAGCTTTCATGTCCAGTTCATTTTGGTTCATCCCCTCGCATCTGGCCTCCCCCCCGCCCATAAGCGATCATATTATGCCAGAAAGTGAAAAGACACTCGCTATGTCACCACCACCACCATCTGCACTGTCCTTTACCGTCACCATCCACGTCACGTTATCCGACACCTCCGCGCCACAAGATGGATACCTCCCTTGTCCTCTTTGTTGTCAACGCAGTCGACCCAACCGAGCCTGAGAAGATGAACACGTAGGCGAGACAGCTGCCCGGGGCCTCCAGAGGGATCCATGACCTCTGTCCAGGGCCTATTATCACCTTCTAGACGTTTCTGGGGGGCTTGAGTCCCACCCGTACCCATCAGACCCCGTGTCAGCAACAGGGCGAGAAAAGTGGCAACCAAAGATGGATCTGCTGGCTCAGGGGGTTTAATAGGAGCTGTATGAAATTAATAGAGAAACAGAGAGAGCCAGAAAGTCATAAAAATTGTGCACAGCGTCATAAATGTAACACAATATGTCCGTTACAGATTGCTGAAAATGTCCACGATTAAGTCAGGTTGTTATCTCCTTCTCCATTGCACAGAAGAGTTTTATGGTCTGTAATGAACATAAACAAATTACCATTAAATATGCAGTAGTGGTGCTAATAACAATATTCTATCTGTACGATTACATTTGGAGATGCAGACTTAAAATATTACTGTACTTTTATAATACTTGTTAATTACTGCAAATTTAGGTCTAAATGATATCATGTAATAGCCGCAGTATGAAAATTTATGGTGCTATGTGGTACTCCTATAGTGGGCAATTGCAAAATATGGAGGAAGTTGTACTGATGAAATACAGTAAAATGTATTTAGTTTAAGTGACGTTAGCAATTAGGCTTCTGCTTTGTTTCTCCAAATCATGATTAGGTTAATTCATCTCAAATAAACATCACAACATAAAAAATCTGTTTTTGAACAAAGAGGCCAGTGTGTTTCAGAGATACCTCTTGCATTGAAAGCACATGTCAGGCACAGAATCCAAACTCCTGGTTCTCTCACCAGGATTTATTTTTTTAACTTTTTTTTTCTTCTTTTTCTCCAGACTACATATTGCATGCAACTTCAGCATCATTACCGGCGTCGTATGAATTATTAGACGTATGCAATCGTAACATCGACCACGGATGAATTGAAACAGTTGGTATTTGTTAAATTTTCCTGTTGGGACTCACTCATCAGTTTTTGCCCAGCCACCCATCACACAATAGGGAAAACTTCAAGACCCCTTGTGAACATTTTGTGCATGTCAGCACTTTAGTTCCAGTGACTGAGGATACAGTGCAGCATACACTTTCTTATTCTTTGTTTGAAGAGATAGTTGCTTTGGTTTCTGGAACCAAAACCCTCCTGACCTCAGATTAGATGTTGCCAGAACATTCTCTCCTTTGTCTCCACTGTCTCCTCCCTGAATTCCCTCTGTATGCAAAATGTAAAAAAAATAAATAAATAAATGCCCACACTCCTTTCTCTGATGATCCCCAGCAGGGCTGCTTCTTCTGCTAAGTTTGGGTCATAAGCCCCGACTTAGAGTCCATGCCAGTAGTCCAGACTTAAATAGACTACCCATATGATGCAGCACAGCAGCCTCATAAAAGACGAACTCTCTGTGTGCATGTTGCTCGCACACGCAGCCTGGCAGCTGGGTCAGTTGGAGTTACAGCTAAGAGCGGTCTGCGTCAAGTGGGGGATTGCTGGTGGGGGGAGCTCAAGGTTTCCATGTTTGAGGTTTTGATGAATCAGTACCTGGGGGATTTGGAAAAGTCTTGTGCTAAAAATGTAAGCCAAATACCTGACCGGTATGAACTGCCAAGTAGCGTTACAAGAAGGGGACTGAGTGGAGGTGCAATAGTTTTCTCTAACGTGATGCGATTTATGACGGCTTCATTTGTAACCCAACTCACCAGGAAGAGGCAGCAGGTGGTAAAGCAATACTAGCAGCCAGTGATGGCTAATAAATGACCAGAAAGTGAACTAAGTAGAGGTCTAAGGCCACACGGCACCTCTTGAGGCATCCACCCAAATACTTCACAGACTAAGGAACTGGATCCTGTTTGTCGATTGCCCTCTGTTGCTTTACAGCTTCTTAAGTTTGATATTCTATCAGCCCACTCTAGGGGTAGCGCGGTGAGCCAGGCTGTCTGGGATCGAGGTGCTTATTATGCATTAGGTGGGTGTTGGAGGTGACTGTGGCAACACATTGGCAAGTCTGAAAACGTTTTGCTACAGGGATACTATAAAGCAGATGTTGTGGTGCAATCGAGCTCTGATAGCAGCTGACACGCAAAGTTTCCATCGACGCTATGCTGAGAGGTGACATTCGGCAAGGCATCACACTTAAACACAGATACAAGTGATCAGATTAAAAAGAGGAAGTGTCTTCCTCTAAGTCGTGAAGTGTTTTTACATCACCCTTATCATTTACTTACTTCCTCTACTTCTTGCAAGAAACACGGCAAAGAGCTAAAACCCTGCACAGCCATTCAGCTGATGAGGAAACCATGCATTAGTCCATGTACATGCAAACCTTCTACACCACATGCATTTGTTTGCGTATGTAAAATGCACATGGGGGTTCATGGTGCAACAGGAAAAACACTTTAGCTTCCATCACAGCTGCACTAGCTCAAACCCAAAGGAGGCGTCCCTCAGGGCAGCTCGATGCCCGGAGGATGGTCCTCATGGTAGCCAGCAGCTGAGGCTGCCACTCTCCGCTGAGCCCTCCACAGCTTGGATCATTCCCGTGGAGGGGCAGTTTGTGATGATGTTAGCTCAATAATAATAATAAAAAAAAAACATTACAAGCTTTCCCCACTTCAGCTGCTTTTACTTGGACTGTTTATGTGTGAGGTGAGAGGACAAACACTTGACCTGCTTTCACACTCATGCACTCACTGACACAGGTGCAGGTCGCCGCTCTGTGTACTTTCTATCTGGCATCTTCCATGTGTAAAATTAGTGTTTGTGCAAATCCTCTCCAACCTTTGGTGCCGCATCTTCCCGAACTGTCACTCAGTATTACAGGCTGTCAACGGTTTCCCTTACAGTTAGCGTTCCACTGGATCATGTGTAACCTGAGAACATAACCAGGAGACAGGCGATAGTGTCCACCAAAGAGGCTGTTCAAGCTTTTTCCCTTCACCTTATTTTCACCCTCTGGTGGCTTCAGAGTTGTACAGCATGATTCACAAACATATTAAAACCGTGGGAGGCGGTGAAATCTTAAACAAGGATTTATGCGACCATAGAGTTCAGATTAGGTTCATATCCTAGATTAGGTTCATATCTTAGTACATTAATGTAGTACAGTGCTTTATTTTAGGATATTTCTCGAGCAATAAATACAACCTACAACTATGTAGTATATGCGGTGTAGTTGCCATCATATAAATTATATTCATTTGTTGATCTTCTCCTGATGGCATTTATGGGCCTGCATTTTTTTACTCGAAAGGTCATCTCCTTAGCTGTAACCTAATCATAGCAATGAATGCGTAGCATATTTTATATCCTGTGGCCCACGGGCTCATAGCCAGACCCTTAAGGTCACTGTGGCAATCGAGTCACTGAGTGAGTTTTGCCAGTGCAGTTCAAATTCACAGAGCTGAATCACGGCTTACTTAGACTGCCGCCCACCACATGTCCAGACAAACGCACCTAACGTCCTCCATAGATTTAATCCTAAATTGTTCACACGAGGAGCTTCAAATATAGTACACAATGGGAATATTATAGCCACTACAGACTGCAGTTACTTCAATTTAATAGTTCGACTACACCCAAAAAAGACTTGAGATGATAAAATTCAAGGCTTATCCATTCTGTTCTGAATATTACACAATACACTGTTTGAGATTAACCACCCACTTTTGTGTGAGGGAAACTGTATGGGGTTCATTAAGTGAAGGCAGATGTCTGCTGCAGGATCATTACCAGAAAGCAGTGGGGTAAGTTAATATGAAAGTGTTTGCTCCTGATTTCCTTAAGGAACAAATGGTGTGATGAAAGTAAACAAACAAACAAACAAAAATAAGAAAAGGACACATAATAGAATAATTAAAAAAAAACTTTAAAGAAAATAGGATTCAGCTGCTTTCAACTATCTCCAAAAAAGGCTTTCAGGAAACGGAGGGCAACAGAGGAATGCTTTTGGGAGACCACAGTGAGTCACTCTGGGTAAAGACAAACACCCCTGCCAAAGCTACTTCTGTGAAACAGAAAAATGTCAGTATGGCATATATCCCTGCTTCTGGCACGTGCAAAAGAAGAAAAAAACATATATACAATAAAAAATATTTGCAGCATGCGCACTGAAAGTTACTGGACCCTGTAAACCAAAGAGACTCCCACACAGTGGCTGCTGTCCTTAGCTGCTATTGTCCATCCATGTGGATCCATTTTGGAGGCTTGTGACGAATAAAAAAAGGTCATAATACTTGTGGCCAGAACACGATGACTTTTTAGAGTTCTGCTTGACAAGGAACACTGTGTTTTCTTCTCCACTGTCTGGACACAAGATGCCTCTCATTGCACCCGCGGCTATAGGGAGTGGTGAACTGTAGGCTGCTACAGTTCGCTGACACGGGCTAGATTTTCCCCCTCAACATGAAATGGACAGTTGAAAAAAGGTTGAGCCTCGGCATGCACTCATTCATGATTGTGTCGCCTTCAGTCAGGCCAGTTTTCAATCACTCAGCTGTCATATATTTTGTTTATAGGCAAGACAGAACTGCTAAAAGTGTGAGCCTAAATATTACATTTGACCGGAAATGAAAAATATTAGGTCACAATCCTGGTCATATTGTTTACTTACATAACAGTATTAGTCAAAAAATACAAACGTATCTGTTTTTGTATTTTTGAGAGGTTTGCTGTATAACAGAGTTCAATCACATTTACTTCCTTCTAAAAAAAAAATAAAAAAAGAGATTTTTACTTGTCGTTTGTCATTTTGCCCATGCAGAGCAAGTATCATAACAGAATCATTAGTTTGTTGTGTACTGAACTGCTACGTGTTGATTTGGATTCTGATGGTAGTTGAGTTTCAAATGGTTCAATAAGAAACAACTCGTTACAATGTTATATTTTTCTAGTCCAATCCAACAAAGTGTTTCCAAAGTGCTGTACATAAAATCTTAAAAACAATAAAACAAACATTTCCATTTAAAGATTGTCCATCACTTGAGTTCAGTTGCTAGGAGACGATAATTGTTTGTGTGAGCAGCTGGATGGTGTTTAGCAGGTTTGTTTTTGGTGTATGACCTACGGTAGCTGTGTTGTGTGCAGCACGTGTAGTGGCTTCTTATTAGAGAGACACTACAGTCTGCAGTATTACTACTACCACTAGCTACTATGGTGTTTTGCTGTGTTTCAACTGTCCAATCAAATTGCTCCAAATGTTTTGTCCCCGCTACACATCCTGTTTTTGTTGAAAATATATCACAATATGAGAGCTATATACTCTTGACATCCTGTTCAAAGTGAACTTATGTTTTACCTGAATACCAAAATATTTACCTCAGTGGTATCGCCATGGAAACAGTTTTGTTTCTGTGTGCTCAGGATTTGCATGTGTTTTTCGGTTTTAATGCAAACATTTAATTTAATGAAACATCATCTCACATAATGGAAAAAATACCATTGAACCAAACATTACATTTGTAAGGTCAAATTCTCCAGGTTCATGCTCACATTCAGTTTTTCTCTTGCACTGACACTGACATTGACAGTCACCAAATGGCAGTGGTGTCCTGTAACACATGGAGGATCACTGTACTGTTTACATCTGGCACCAGCCAGGGCTCTTTGATACAGTCAATAAAACTGCACTAAAATACTGGCAGTTAACAGTCAAATGGGGACACAGTGATATTATACATGTTTGTCAGGCTTCAAGGAAAATGCTGAGTGTAAACATAACTCTGATTGTTTGGAAAGGAAACAGCCATTTCTATTATTTTCTTCTGAAATCCTATAATCCACAGAAAAGTTTTCAGAGACAGGCTTTGCTTTTCTCTTTTTTTATAGGAAGCTGTTTGATTGAAAACCATTTCAAAAAACTACCTTCACAGGTAAATATTACCTGTGGTATTTTGAAATTTAGGTGAACCATCTCTTTCATCCCCCTGTTTTTCTGTAGGCAGCCAACTTCACCACAAAAATCACGAGGTGCAGGTTCTCCATAAAGTTGCTCTTTTTGCAAAGTGTGAACATTTGAGCTCATTTAGAAGTGTTCCCCTCTCATTAGCAGTCCCTGCTGTTGTTCCATTTACTTTGGCTGTGTGGATGTTGCATGTGGCTGCTCAGTGGGGACAGACTGTGACCTGAACATAAACTGAGGTCTGTTCCAACAGTGTGAACCTCAGCAGTTTTTTATTCCTTTACAACCAAAATAGAAAAGACTTGAATGTATGTCTGGAACTGACATAATCTATAGAATATGTCTGTGCTGCAAATTTAACTCACACTTCTGCCTCACAGATTTTACATACATCTGCTCCAGCTGTTCATGAGGGGACAGGTTTCGCTCTTTCACACATGCTCCTTTCAAGTCATTTCCTCTTCAAATACACAGTAACTCAGTCATAGTCGAGAACTGTCCAACAACCACAGCCTCTGCCTGTTTCCTGCTGACCAGCTCGACTGGTGCAGTAAAGCTTCTTTCTTAAACTCATGTCAAGACATGTCAACAGTAGCTGGTGGAAAAAAAAAAATGGAAAATTTTACTTTTTCACGTTTCTGCCCAGACACTCGCAGCCAGTTTAAAGATTAAATCCAGTCGCCCCCTGGTCACAAGCCCACACTTCTCGAACTCTGAGGCTCTAATGGGACGCTGAGTGATTTTTCAAGAATATGCCAGAGCACAACTTACAACTCGCAGCCGCAGAGACATTAGTTTCAGCTGAGTGGATTTGTAGACTGTGTTCGCCCAAGGCCACTTTTACACAATGCTCCATAAACACCACATTAGAACTGAAAATCTCCCATAACCTCGTAATGTCTGTTATGGACAAAGTCCGTTTGTAATTTTTCTGGTGTCACTGAAGAAATTATGTAATATTAAATAAGTCAACCGAAAAAAATAATTACATCCTTCAGTTTGAGTAAACTGTGGATTGTAGTATGAAAATGCCTGTTGCAGAAGGCAAGTGTCTCAGTGACTGACAGCATAGCAACCAACTGAAAATGAAGAGTAACACAAAGTAAACAAAACCACTGATCTACAAAGAATCCATTAAGTCAGCAGAGGAAACTAAATCTGGTCTGAATATTCTCCTTGGAAGATGTTCTGTACATTTTCTATTGTGTTAAAAAAAAAAAGGCTAAATCATTGTGAAAACGTTTGTGTTGAGTATTACTGAAAGATTTTGGTCAACTGGCTGATATTCAAGTGATTAATTTTCAGTACAGTCCTGGGATTTATTTGTTCCCTAGCAACTGCTGCAGTCTGACTCCTCTCAGCCTCGCATGACCTCGTGTTGGCTGCTGATGACAGAAAACACTAACGAGGCACTAGCTGTGGTTTGTTAGGACAGGAGGAAAGCACTGACTTTAATTAATGTCACATGGTTGATTGTGATGGAAAAGAACTGGCAGTGTGCATCTACTGTTTGTCTGAATGGGGATGCAGCAGATAGTCTTTAAGATGATTTAAAACGCTGATGAGCCCGGACACATGTGCGAGTCACTTAGACAGCTTTGGAGTCTGGCAATTTTGGTCATGTTGTACATCAAATTCAACAACACGGCTGTTTGCTTGGAGTCAAAGCAAAATTCAGGGACGCCAGAAAAAGTGTAGAGAAACACACATGGCTGTTCACAAACATCAGCTGAGGGGGATTTCACACATGTAAACAACATATGATGATCAGGCTTGTAATTGTTTTTCAGAGTGTTAAAGCCCACGAGAGACGACTCACAGGGCTCAGGAGTGAAGCCTGTGGGGAAATTAATGTGTCTTGCAAGTGTGTTACACTGTCACACACAAACACACCGACTACAGCCAGCGGCAGCAGTTTCTGCACAATTATCAGGCAAATTGTATTCCTCAGGATAAATTATATTGTTAAACAAATACAGTCAACCTTTAACTTAAATGTTAACAAAAGGGAAAGTGAGATTTGTCTTTTTCAATATGTAAGTCTGCAGAATTGTTGGAAACTAATTAGCACCAAAAAAAATCAAACTTATGGTTTGTTCTCGAATTTAAAAGTAAGTGTAACAACTTAGTTGTTACACTAGTAGAAGTCACACTTCTGTAATCTATTAATAATCAACTTTTCTTGAAGCAGCAGCCACAGCCTTTCAAATGCTGTTCATAGAGGTGCAGTATCTCTTCACTGCAAAACTCACATTTGAAAAGCCAGGCGAGGATGAAGAGGGACAAGTAATTACTTGGTCTTCTTTAAGGCCTTCACTGACTATCCCAGGACTTCTTCATGTAACACTGCTTGCAGACAGTATCTTCCAGGCACTAGTAGGACGTTTAGGACTTGACTTTAAGTCCATCTTAAGCAGCCAATAACAGTATAACTCCATCTGGTTCATCCTCTCATTTCATCTCCATAAAACCTTTGAAAAATCTGTCATTACGTATTTCTTGGCTCAAACTTGACAGTGGTTTCAGTTGTGGTCGTGTACTTCGTGTACTTCCTGAAGTGTACTTTTAGACACTTCAGGAAGTACACAGATCTGGAATGTGATGGCGCTGGAGCACGATGGGTTCCTGCAGTTAATTTGCACCATTTCTTTGCCATGTATTTGTTGCAACCCTCTTAACTATCTGGAACAAAGTGTTTGATTATCCAATGGTCACACCATTATAGTTTGGTATCTCAAGCCATCTGAAAGTCATTTTACTATTAAGATTTTTCAGTGTAAATCTCTTTTGATATAAAAGCTGCCTAATAATTACACAGATCTTGATATGAGGTAAATCTTTTTATATCCCATTTATGGACACTCTGCAGTTCTTGTGGGAGAAATTATTTTTTATCATTATTATAAGATTGGAGTTTTTGGGATGTTCTTGTTCCAGAAGAACAGATGTCTTTAAACTATAGGTTACCAATTCATATACATTCACTGCATCACAGCTATCAGGGGTGTTGCTAATGAGAAAACAGAAGATTGATCTGTGCTTATAGGCTAGTCTGACATCACAATAATATCATATTTGTAAGCATAAAGGTAAGTTTTGTGAAATCTTTGAATATCCGCAGATACATCAGAGTTGTATATTATTAACAGAGTTCAGTGGATTGAAAGATAGGATATTTTCAGAGGTACTTTTAAATGATGTCCAAATTCTTTAGACATTAGGAGATGGAAAAGTTATCCAAAATTCCAAGAGCTGTGGTTCAAATATGGATGATTTGTAGATGATATTGGGAGAAATGTTGACACTCTGAATGGCCATGACAATCAAACAAGTCCTTTAACTTACACTCTGCAATAATAGAAGCTTTTTTTAATTGATAGCAGGCAAACCCTTTGAAAGATGCACTGACAGAAGTATTCAGTTTAGTGATTGGTTCTTTTCCTGGAGTTGCTCCCATCCACTGTGTTGAGCCAGGATCCCATCTGGGTTTGATTCCCACTCAGACTGTGTTACTTAACTGAAGATAATTGTGTCGACGAGACCTTCATCCTTCAAGCAAAGTACATACAAATGACAAAAAAGCACTAATTTGGCTCAGATGCACTGTAATTACAAAACCTTTCTGACATCACATAAATGTAATTTATAAAAACTGTTTGGAGACAAACACCTAATTTGGCAGCAAATGTTGGAGCACTAGATGATCACTGGGTAGTTACTATGCTCCTATTTGAATTACTAACCTCATTTTTGGGTATGTTTGAATATTTGAATATATAATTTTTGGTTGCTTTAAGAAAATTATTAGGCGTCAGGGCCCAGGAAACCCCAAACCTCTGAGAAATTTTGACCGGAATTTCCCTCATGACTATTTTCCACAGCTGTCTTGAGCTGTTTGCAAATGGAAATCAGTATAAGACGAAGACATCTAGCTCTTTGTCTTTTGTTAAAGCATTTCAGAAAGTGTCTTTAGAACGACCTGAATTATAAT
The DNA here is from genome assembly GCA_900323345.1 of Pseudochromis fuscus. Taxonomy (NCBI): domain Eukaryota; kingdom Metazoa; phylum Chordata; class Actinopteri; family Pseudochromidae; genus Pseudochromis; species Pseudochromis fuscus. The sequence goes on along the minus strand of OOFC01013138.1, from coordinate 60,473 downwards.
TATGTGGGTGTCAAAGGTCAGCTTCCTCCACTTGAGGTGGTTGAAGTCATGTTAAACTAATGTCCATCCTGAATTCCTGTCTAACAAATGAATTACTGTCGAGGTAGGAACAGCATGATAATGAAGGCTCTGTAATGCATGGATGGTATATTATTCACACCTGTGCAATGTGACATGTCAAACATCCTGTTAAACATTTACTAACCTTGAAAATGGTTTGGGTTATAAATTGATGGAACAACAACAACAAAAAAAAAAACATTTCTATACTAGTTCAGCTTATGTACAATTCAAGCATTCTAGCTACTTCTAGACAGGGTGGATGTGTCAGTGTGATAATTACTGAAGTTGTATTTCCATAGGTGTATTAGGAGGATTGGATATGGTGCCACTGCTTCACAGTACTTCAAAAAAAAAAAAAAAACACAAAAAAACTGAAAGTCATTCAGGAAACCCTGAAAGTAATTTCTTGTCTTTCTTCTTTTCTTTTTTTTACATAGACTGCAAAGTAAAAACAAAACATGTCAAAGACTGTTCACATTCACTTTGTACTCTTTCTGTTCAGAATTTTAAACTTGCCTAGAAATGTGAGTTTTATTTTTGAGATTTTATCTCAGTGAGAAGTCCGGGGGCCTGGCCAGCAAATTTAATTGAAGTGAGTGGGAACCATCTTTGAGGCCAGTATCCAGGTCTTCCTAATACATTCATACTTAGCTTCCCACCAACACTCAGCATGACTGCCTTGAGCATTATGTTGTTTAATGTTCTGTGGGTTAATGTTTAGTGGGTAAGTATCAGTATGAAAAGGTGTCCATAATGAAAATGTACTATTGTTAATAAAGTGACTCAGACATCTTAATCCCTTAAGCCTTGAGCTCTTATTTTGAAATTGCAACTTTAGAAAAATACCAGAGACAAGTCTCAGGGTCCCCCAGTTTGGGGACCTTGGGGTTTGAAAGGTTAAATAAATAAATGGCCCAACCGATCAGAAAATGCTTCTCTATATATATAGTCCTAAAGGGCAACTATATAATTCACATATCATTTAATATGACGAACTTGTAAATACCGTATTTTCCGGACTATTGAGCGCACCTGTCTATAAGCCGCTATTGAATTTATTCCAACAGTTTCACGTGGTCCACTCTGACCTGGTCTGATGTGACGACGCTAAATGTATCGGCGGCACGGAGCTTGCTAGCTTGTAAAAAGCCAACAAGCTTCGTGCCGCCGATACATGAGCCACACCGGTGTTTAAGTTTAAAGCATCGGAAAAAAGTAGTGGCTTATAGTCTGGAAAATACGTAAATTTCGGTTTCAGTTTGAGTTTTTGCCACATATATCAAACTATATTTAACAAAAGAGATTTGCAGTGACTGAATAAAATAAATGTTGAAAACAGTATCTAGCTTTGGATGAATGAACACTGGCTGAAAATCGTCAACATCCACTCAACGATACAACAGTCAGAGCTTAATTGTGTGATTAAAGCCAGGCTGGTTTAATGAAAGGTTTCTTAACTTCTCTCTAACTTGGACAGAGACTAGCACAGATAAAAAAAACTAACAGCAAGTTTTACCATCTGATTTAATTTTGGTGTTATAAGAGCTCCCACCAGTGTTATTTGCATTTTTGTTTTCTGAGTCTTTTTTGACATATTGTTGTAGTTATCGAAGGATCAGAACTTTCCCACAGTCTCCCAAAACTCAAAAAATACTCCAGTGTGTTGGACAGTACCACACAAACACTCACACACGTACACAACAAGCAACAACTGGAAAAGAACAGGGACAAAAAAAGACCTATTTAGTCAGCTTTGGTGCTCCTTTTTGCTCAATCATGTTGCCTGTTCAATCAGCTTGGACTCATTTTGTTTTCATAAATGAACCAGATATAAACCTTAACAATTTTTCCTTTACATTCACACCACTCTTACGTCCTTACTGTCTGTTGAAATATGCTTTTGTCATTGTGGGTTGTGCCACCTACAAAGGGAACCAAACAACAAGTTCCTCGATATGCTGATGATATGTTGTTGTATTTATTCAGTTCGAGTAATGGAAGTTGTCAATGTTTTCTCTGGTTGTGAAGTTACCAACATCCATTTCTCTGTAAGTATAATGTCAAAAATAGCACACCAGTGTAAACACCTGATGAAATATTCTCAATATGTGGTATGATATCAACACTGGCATTTCACACATGAGCAGCCTTACTTTTTGTGCCATGTGTTGACTGAAAGTTCAAATAGTGACGACTAAGTCGTGGCTCTTTGCCATGGATTTTGTCGAGAACTTTATTTAGGTTGTTCACTCAACATTGTTAGTCATAATGGGCCTTCTCGAGTATCTACTGTACAGTGTGACTGAATGTGCAGTATGCACTGTAGATATATTTATAGCTGTAATTACATATTGCATATGTTCTATGTGGTTTCTCCTTCCACCTCCTATCAAGGTTATTTATTTATTGGATGCATTAGTGCACCATATTAGTTTTCTTTGTGAAGGAAATGAAGAAATTTGAGCCAGCTTTTCCAATACATTGCAATTAGACTGAACACCTGGAAGAAAATCCAGCTTTTGTGACTGAGATGACTGAGTATGTTTGTGATGAGCCAGCCCACCTGTTTTCTCTCACGGGGTCAGTTTAATTAGAAAAATGTGCTTGCTAGAGATCCTCTGTGGTTGATTTTTGTCTATGAACTGTCTTTATGAGTTCAAGATCATTTCCTTAGAGCTGTAACTCGCAGCCATCTAGTTGAAGAGAAATATTAAAAAATACTGGAGTAAAAGAATAAAGAAGGCAGAATAAAGTGGAAATCAAAGCAGAATCATACTGTGAATTTATTCTTCTGCTTTAACTTAGGTGAGGAAACATTTCCAGTCCCCTCCCCTCCACATCCGAAATGAAACGACAAGGAAAAGGAAAAGTGAGGCCCCATCAGCTTCTACCCAAACCTTTTTTTTGTTCTTAACAGCTATACAATTAAACCTTATTCAATCCAACTATAAGACACGTAAGGCCCAGCTGCTGTGATGGAAGGTGGAAAAATGCTTTCTTTTCTGTTTTCACATGATTTTTTTCTGACATTTCTGTGATTGCAAAAAAAAAAAAAAGAAAAGTGATCTCATTTTAAACCCATTCAATCTGGTGCCAGGGAAAAATGGTTTGGTCTGAATAGAACCACTGTTCTGTTCAGCTCCGTTCTGTCCTGCTAGACGTCTCTACAGGGCTCACGGATGCTGGATCCAGAGCTACTTTTGTGGCTTTTGGTCCGACTCCAAGATTCAGTTAAGCGGTATTTCGCCCCATTCCCCCTTCTCTGTCTGATCTGTGCTGCAGACACATGCGCAGCCTGTCCGAACACACTTTTACACATAATGCAAAGAGCAGCCCGGCTGTCGCACATGCTCCCTCGCTCTTTCACTCATGTTGACACAGACAAACACTTTTTTTTTAAAACACAACAGAGGCATTCACAGTTTCCTTTCTGCTTCAGCTGAGAGGAGTGACTGTTGAGGGGCACCGGGAGAGAGCGAGCTGTCTGTCAACGTTACATCCAAGGCTGTGGAGCTCAGAAAGCTCATGGCTTTCAGGAATAGCAATGGCGACATACTACACCTTTGTAAACTCGCAAGGCACTCTGAAATTGTTCCTCTCATAAACAACCTAAAGCTCTGAATGATGAAATCAACAAGTTCATTGGAAGGGCGCAAACTTTAACTCCTCGTAAATTGTCTCAACCTTGCAACTATTAAACTTTTTTTTTTTTCCTCTGAGTCAACTGTTGCTCAACTTTTTATAGGTGTCATACGTAAAGCATTTGTGCAATTGTCCTATCGCAGTGAAAGCTTTGATTTTCATTATATTATGTAACAGTGTTTGCAAAATCACATTTGTTTCAAAGCAGCCAAACCATGCACTGGCCGTCTTTCCTGTCCAGCGTGACCATGCTATCAATCCATCACCCTGAGACTAATGGAGAGGTCTGGCTGGGCCTTCCTCCAGTTCTGAACCTTTTCCCCTCAGCCCTATTGAAACCCAGGATGTTGCACAAGTTGTACATCTTCTCAGTGTCCATACAAGCATCGTGCATGACCATGGGAAATACTGTATTTATGGTTCTTGTGTGCAAAGATGGTTGGCTCTGCAGGGGAATGCTAAAATAAAGAAGTACACTGGCACCGGACCTCCAGATCTCAATTTCCATCCAGCTCTTCTCATGAGGTTTTTCATCTTCCCGCAGCCTACTGAGATCGTCAGAACGTTGATTTAGTGCTTTCTTCACACCAGATGAAGAACACATGTAGAGGACTTTCGGTTCTGGTGCTCCCCTTTCCACGCCTGTTTTTTTTTTTTATTGGTAAAGGAAAACCAGAGGACAAATCTCTATTGTGCAAAAGGGGGGCGGTTCATCATCCATTTTTAATTGGATTTGATTAAACATCAATGAGGTGAATTGGACTGCTTCCTAAGAAACACACCAGGGTGCCAAATAAAATGCCTGTGTCATGTCAGTGTTTCTGATGTTGATTTATATTGCCACGCAAGTGTATCACTTAGTAGTGGCTAACAGTTCAAAATAAATAATTTTCTTCACATTTTCAGGCTTTAATTTCTTTACTGAACCCACATTGAAGAAAATGCTATAATAACCTATAATCAGCCTTTTCTTATACTGGAAGTCATTCAGTGTCACACACATGGGACCTGGTAATCCACTGTAATGTGCATCATCAACGCAAAACATGCTGACAAACATTTTGCTCATCACATTTCTCCCACTGTTCTTATTTACAAAGCAAATCTCAATCATCAGCACAACTTTTAAGAAGCTCCTCCTGCAGAACACTCTCTGGTTTTCAGTGTCACCCAGTTCCAAAAAACTATATGCATGTGTATATATTAGTGGGCAAAGTCCACCAGCGCCAGCTCTCTGGCTCTCTGTAGTCTATCTTGGCCGTACTGATTGTTTTTTTGGATTGGAGTTGTGCAAGTTTGTGAACTAAATCAAGTCCAAAGCAATTTTAATGTAACCAGAACCAGCTTGCCTCTCCTCCCATGCCAACCCCCCGGCGTTACTGATGCCAACCTTCGGTAACTATTTCCTTGTTTGGCAAAATCAGAGTGAAGACAAAAAAACTCCAGGACTCTTTAAACTGGAGCAGTCTGAAGCCACTTAAAGCGATTATGCAATATGCAACCTGACACTACTTCATGCTGCAAAATGTAGTCTGACGGTTTAAGCATGGAGGAGCAGGAGAAACACACTTCTGTAGACTTTGTGTCAGCTGCTATATATCTGAACAAACACCCAAGATATGAGAATGAGAGAACACAGGACAGAGGGGCAGGATGCTGACACAGAGGCCACATAGATGACTTCAGGTCAGCATCCTGCTGAGGAGCGACTTGTGATGTTTCTATGAAAATACAGACCACTAGCAACTCACTTTCAAATGCAAAGTGAGGGCGATGGCTTTTTTTCTTCAGAAACTGATCCTATGACCTTGTGGGTATACTGTAGACAGCTGCTGTTTATTTTTAATTAGTCCTGGTCTGCATGGATGGAGGAGAAAAATACACCCCAAGTTTCACTGAGAAGAGGCTTTGTCTGAACTGAGAAGCTCCAGCTCTTCTAACTGTCTGTACGAGACAGATTTAGGCCTCACTATGATCGATTTGATTTGTGTTCGGTATCACGAGGCTCTCATAACTTTAGTAATCTCTTGGCTTTTTGTGTGGCAGCATCATCAACACTCTCAGAGCACAAACCTCTGCCAAGGCATGTTTAAATATGAGCATGTGAATATTTACACAGCAGTGGTTTAAGTGATGAGCGCATGCAGCTGGGATCGTGAAAAATACATGGGAGCAAACTTCACAGTCTGTATGTTTCAGGCTCGCTTGATATTTTGAGCCAAACCATGTGGTTGTAGTATCTTTATACATTGTGTCCATCTGTCCTGTATGTTGACAAGTTTAGTACTTGTGTTATGTCTTTTAGTCCTGCCATAAGCAGTACATCTTATCTGGATTTTCTCCTCCTTTTATTTTTTTTCTTTTAAACTCATCTGCACATTTGTTTCAAATAAATTTTCACCTACAGTGATTTTAAATTTTTATTATATAGGTGTATATGTGAGATCTTCCAGCTCTGAATGCTCTGTCCAGCTGAGAGAAACCCTTCACAGTTCAAAGACCATCAATCATCTTCAGTTATCTGCATGGGGACAAATGTGGAGATGAGAGCCAAGCCACATCACATCCAGCAGCACCAAATCAGAAATGCAGACTGTAATGCTGGCGGGCAGGCTTCCTCTCATATGTGAGAAGAAAAGAGCAAGAAACTAAAGGAAATACAGGGATGAGCACAGTGATGCACAAAGGGGGGTTTCCCCTTCTCAGAGTCAGAGGCAGCTGGGCCTGATGTCCCCACAGAGAAAATGCTCAGTAAATCATAACATTGATTGGCCTCTTGACACATCAGTGGAAAGACAGAGACTTGGAAATGTCTTTTTGGTATTTGTTTCTGTCATTGGCAAGTTTAAGAAGTACGTTTCAGTACCTTACTAGTACCATAATACACATGATTAGAATATAATCTAACATTTGTTAAAACACTAGATTTAGGCTAGACACTGTGAAAACACTTTGTCTCCATCACATTATAAATGCACATTTAAAAAAAACAAAAAACAACTTGCAATAGAAAAAGTTTAATTAGATTGGATTTACTTGTTTTGTTTTGTTTTTTTTACAATATATAGAAGAAGGTAGTGTGCATTGATTAAGAAAAGTAATATAAGCTTTAGAAATATCCCCATTAACCTGCTGATTGTAAAATGACCCCAAAATGTCAATGCACTAGTTACTAAATTAAACCAAATTCCTACTTGATACTAATGTTATTGATGTTATTTATTCAGTTGTAACTTAAAGACTCTCTGAGCCTGTATGTCTCCACCACTTTTCAATACAAAGTGACGCCCCTGTTCACATTAGTTTCACAGTAACACAGCTGGGAACTGTTTCCTGTGTTTAGCAGAAAGCTCGGTTTACAGAAAAGGAAAATATCAATAACGTTCTCTGTACCTCTAACGTTCTTAATGCTTTCAATCTGTGGAAATCCTAAAGAAAAGTGCCATTTTTAGAGCAGAAGAACAATAAATATTACTCTCAACTAACTCAGTACAGTGTGTTCATTGGTTTCTGTGTGTGACATGTTTGTATTTCTCCATTACCTGTGCCTTCTGAAGATTGGTGAAAATAAGTCAAATAGATCTTTTTTTTTTAAGGAGATATATTATACCATTCAGAGAAGTTTAAATAAGTCTTATACGCCTCAAGAACATGTCTGTGAAGTGAAACTCCACTTTGATCATGGTATTTACTCTGCCTCAATAACGCTTTGTGTCAGGTCTACTCCGATTGCTCTGTTTTCTGGTGCCTGTCGCTTTAATTCGCTCCCCTTCATTGCTCTGCACTGATGTAAATAGAGTACATTTATATAGCACTTTCTTGACCTAAGCTATGTCCCAAAGCGCTTTACAAAGCATCTCATTCACCTATTCACACACACCAATGGCTACAGAGCTGCCATGCAAGGTGCTAGCCACCAGTGGGAGCAACAAAGGGTTCAGTGTCTTGCTCAAGGACACTTCGACATGTGGACAGGAGGAGCTGGGGATCAAACCCACAATCTTGCGATTCATAGGCGACTCACTCTACCACCTGAGCCCTCGTAATGACAAGGTCGCTGTAACCAGGCAACCAGCACAACGCGAGTCAACGAAAATGAGACAAATCCACTCCGCGAAGTGACGAAGTACCGTATTTTCCGGACTATTGAGCGCACCTGTCTATAAGTCGCTATTGAATTTATTCGAACAGTTTCATGTGGTCCACTCTGAACAGGTCTGATGTGACGAGGCTAAATGTATCAGTGGCACGGAGCTTGCTAGCTTGTAAATAGCTAACAAGCTTTGTGAGCCACACCAGTGTTTAAGCCGCATGGTTCAAAGCATCGGAAAAAAGTAGCGGCCTATAGTCCGGAAAATACGGTATGTGGATTTTTACAACTTAAACTGAGTTTTAGCTGCACTCATGTCGCGGCCAAACTTCTCTTGTAATGGAGAGATACAAGAAGATCCTATGCTTCTGACGCTGTGGGAGACCACGTGGGATACTGTGGAGGGCTTGGCTAATGCAGCGTCTGTCAGACCCTGTCAGACGCCGCCTGATATATTGTTATATCATAGCAGCTCATGCAACAATTAAGTGGTTTTAAAATCTCATTGTCAGTGGACTTGGAGGTAAATCCCAAACAGTACATATACATGACTTTAAAAGTGGATTTTCCATAATATGTCCCCTTTAAGTTATCAATAACCAATAATGGAAAATGTATTTACAGAGGCAGCCCAAGCGATGTAATTGGTTATTTTTGGAAAGTGGCGCCTGTTAATATTTTAATTATCAGCATTTTTAAGTCAAACTGTTCATATTATTTCAGAATGTCAGTGTTTTGGTATTTCTGTGAGGATAAACAACTAGAGGTTTTTGTTGGTGGCACCATGTTAGCAGAGCATGACAAAGGAAGACCCTATATTATATATTAACTGTATGAACTGTGCTTTGCAGGTGTTGAGGCTCACCTGGCGTTTCACTAGAGTTTATGTAAATATCTTGTAGAGTTTCAGTTTCTTTTCTCACTAACATTCCCACCAGTTTGTGTGAGCGGTCCAGTGAGGTGTGAAACAGAAATGTGTCACCTTTTTTTTTTTTTTTTACTTTTTTAAACTTTCCTTCCACTACCTGCATGCTTGCGCTCTGACAGCGTTGACAACTCAGGGTCACTGTCGCCAGGCGGACGGTAGTTTCACCCCTCACACCCCCGCCCCCCAACCCACCCTCCATTTCCCACTACTCACTCTTTGCTCTCCGGTGTCCCAACGGCTGTTCTCATGTATCATGCAAACACGCTCGCCTGCTAACTCTTTCACACGCAGACACTCCCCCCCTCCAGTATGTGCACGTACACACCAATTCACATACTGCGCAAACAGAATTGTGGGAAATTCACACACATTTTCTCTCTCTGTTCCTCTCGCACACTCCCACACAGACCATCAGGCACACACACCTTATTAACCCCTTGACAAAACCTCAGTGAGTCTTTTTTTTTTCCCAAATAATATTTAATGTCCTTGTTATTGAGGAGCTGGACATTTGTCGAGCAGAAAATGTGAGAAACTCTGGTTTGAATCCAAAGGTATTCTCCCGACGATAAATTAGTCAAACGGAAATTCCTAATGGCAAAAACCGAGTCACTGCGGCTTCATCGGGTTACTCCGGTGGTTGTGATGTTCCACAGTGTCACAGCAACCGAGACACAACATATTAGTGCAGTGAGGACATACTTCACAGCGACACTTGACACTACAGGTGGTCCAACAGTGAGACAAATAATTTTTTCAGGGTCCTACCTTTCTGAGCCAATACTAACACAAACCGACAACGGGGAGGATCGACTTTCTACTTTACACCTTTTTCGCCTCCTTATATTTCTCCTCATGAGCCCCTGTTTGACAGTTTTGCTTTCAAATGGCACAAAAGGAAAACTCAGTGGTCCAAAGGCCATTGCTGTAGCTGGCAGTGAGTGTGCAACAGAGATTAATTCACAGTTATCCTGGGAACTGAAAATAACCAAGCAAGCCTGCAAGCTTGCAAAATTGAAGCTGCGTGTCCCCTGTGTGGTGATTGGCGGCGATTCTGTACAACTGTCAGCTAAGATGAAGAGACAACACACCTTTGAAACCAAGTCTGTGTCGCTGTCTAAATGTGAAACCTCTGGGGGGCAGTTTGTTACATCGTTTTATAGGTAGTACATGCAGTAGCAGCTTAGATCTAGAGATGGCACTGTTGGCCGAGTCACTGCTGTGACGACTGGATGTATTGCTCGGACATTTCGTGCAGAGATTCACGGTCCCCAGAGGAGGTAACTTACTGTCCATCCCCTGAATTTTCCAGTAGTGTCATGGTGAGGTTGGTGTGTTTTGTATGTGGTGAGATTGATAGATGATGCATTATTTTTAATAATAGACATCCATGGTATGTATAGGATGATTCCTGTCCTTAGTTAAACCCAGATTTCTCCTTGACCACCACCTGCAAATCTAAATTTGTGCTTGTCCAGTGCAGCTAATCTCATGGGACTGAGATAATTTTAATCCAAGGACTTTGGTAATACCATGGACTGTATATAGAAATGGACAGAGCAACCGTGTCTAAAAAATTAGGTCAATGTGAAAGTGCAAAAAGGTGTAATACTCCTGATGGCGACGAGAGACGGGTTCTAAAAAAAAACTCTGGCTCCAGTTGACTTAAATTTAAAAAAAATATATATCATGTTTAATCATGAAACACTTTCACAAATCATTCTGATGTCATTAGCTGAAGTCAATTCTCATTAGTGATTGGTTGGTCCATCTGCAAGGAAATTCATATTCATATAAATAGATATTAGGTGTTAAAAAGAGGATGATTTAGGGGTGTAGTTAGTTTGATTGACAGGTCTAGTCTCCAATGAGACAAGATCTAAACTCGTCTCACACACATTGGGCACAGTGTCCTTGGGTTCAAAGGTCAGACCCTCCTCTTCACTCCTTCATTTCCAAATATGGTCATTTCTGCCCCCAGAAAACTAACATGGAATCATTCAAGTGCCAAACTCCTGGTTTCAAAATGAGTCCACAAACCGACTGCTGGTGTCACGTTAGCTTTGTCTGTTTTTTTACACAGTCCAGTGCTTTTAAGGGAAATGTCTCAACTAATGTTGGCTGGATTGACGTAATATTTGGCTCAGACAATCACATTCCCAACAGGATGAACTGGAGTAACTTATTTGTCTGTGTTCCCTGTGTTTTTAATGCTGATTAGCAAATGTTAGCAAACTAACATCCTTAACTAATGGTTAAATATTTGCCTAGCAACCACTAACACAGTAGCATTGTCATTGTGATCTTTTTAGCATATTTATGTTAGCATTGCTCACACTTTGTGTGCATTCAGCATAGCACTGGAATCAAAGCTGAAGACTCTTGCTTCTGTCTGTGTATCATGTTTTCACCAAACGATTTTGAACATTATATTTTCTCACTTCTGCACCTTGTTTTCTTGTTATTTCTTTCCATGTTTCCAAGGGAATTTTTAAAGGAGGTTAACAACAGGAGGCCAGCAATTAGCAGAAAGTAGTCCTTTCTATTTGAATACTTTATAGTTTGATCACAAAGTTTTCTGATGCAGATCCAGTGCAATAAAAGCAATAGTTTGTTAGCAGGACAGTCATTCAGACGTGCATGTAGTTATAAGCTGTTAACAAAAGAATCTCAGAGCACGTTGACCGCCAAGCAGATGCTCTCATAAAGTAAATGCCTACTTGTCCAATAAATCTGTTCCCAGTTTAAATGCACATGCTGTTATTCACATGAATCTGAAAGAAACATTGCACACTCTCAGCTAATGCAGGGTGCAACACGGAGGTCAGACTCCTTAAATAGTTGAGGTTTGATGAAACCTTATGCACAGACGAAGGACCTTATCAAAGAGAGTCCATATCCGACAGGTTGTGACAATGAGACAACAGCTGCCTATTTAGGCTCAGCTGCTCCCTGTCCCCCTGTGAGACCACCCCTGATATGATGTGGGGCCTCAACTTCACTTTGCACCTTTAGAGAGCAACTCTGTGGCACTGAGGCCCCTGAAGGGGGGAGATCTGGTGCCTGGTCTCTCTTAAATCTTGCCATCACGGTTCAGAATAGCTGAGAGGTTGCGCTGCTCTGACAGCTCCATCAGAGATCGAGAAGCAGGCTCGCTGTGAGCGCCGGCCACCCTGTGGCCTTTCATTAATGTACTGCCATCTGAGAGCAGCTGAGAGGGGAGCCTGTTGCCGAGCAGATAAGGACGGGGGGCGAGCATAAACACTAAACAGAGGTTGGGCTCACGGGCTTTGATGGTTGTGATGTACGCATGACTGGAGCAGTGGTGGTCTTATCTGGAGTGGGACACCGCTGTGTGACCCACTCCTGACGCCCCCTATCTTGTTTGAAATGGAGGCCTCACTTGCCATTCCCGAAACATTTGCAAGATTCCTCACAGTCTTCAAGTGCAGAGATTGATGGCTGAAACAACAGAGAGCGTGTGTCCAGAAGTAAGCTGCCCACAAAGCCCTGACCAGACTGGGTGGTGGGTCTTTCTGTTTTGTTAATATAAAGCTTAACAAGACATTTTTCACCCAGAATAGAGTCAGAATCGTGACACCCCCACATCCCCAGTACACTTGAAGGCTAAGGAGATAATATACCTGTCAGTCACAGTGGCATGAACACGGTGTGGTGGTGGTGGTGGGGGGTCTGTCATTCCAAGTAGCTGGACTATTCCAGAAGAATCTGACTGACCGCCACTTGCTCTAACTGGCAGAAAGCTCCTCTATTCATTTACCATTTGTGGCTTTTGGATCACCCTCCTCCGTCCACAGATTCAACCCCATATTTTTTTTCACCCCTCATTCTGTGAGAATTTATTTTGAAACTTGGCACCACTCGGCCTGTAACTGTGCACTGCCTTGCTGACACCTCCCTAAAAATAGTGCCCACTAATCCCCGTGTCGCCCCCCCCCGCAAGAAGTACTGCACATTACGAGGGATTGACTAACAGAGCCACTGCACCAAAACTGCTGGAATATTAGTATTAAAGAGAAACTCCATAGGTTACATTATGGAGGCATTTCAGTTTGCATTCACATACTATTGTAAAAAGAAAACTTTAAAGCTTGAATCCAGTGAAATCTAATATGCTGTGTGTCACCTCCATGCTGCAGTCCTGCACCCTCTTGTGGGGTTGATGAATACAGCTTTTAACAGCAGACCCGAGTGTGGACAACTGCAGTAGCAACATATTGAATCATTGAGATCATGTTGTCGAAACTCACACTTAAGTGTCGGCAGGAGTTTACATGTTACTCAAGGAAGTTTGGAAAGCCAACTGGCTGTTGCAGATTCAAACTGTGAGGTGCTGTCTTTGTAAATGCTTTCATCACACTCATTTTAAAAAGATTTCAAAGCAGCGATGTTGGTGTAACTGGGAAATAGTGATACAGGAAAGTTTGGTTGAGTGAGCAATAGTAGCCTTGTAGAATAGCAGTTTACAATCAGGTGTTTCATTGTGTTAACAGCTTTAAACAAGCAATTCTCACTTATGTTAAATCTGTCACATTCATGCTCCTTCATGTCTTTTCCTTCTTTGGGTTTTACTTTTGACTGCAGAGCAACATCCCCTCTAAAGGATAGCTAATTGAAATAGAGTTTGCATGCATTGCTCAGAGCTTTCCACTGCATGGTGACTTAATCTTACGTCTCCCACTGGGAAGAAAGATGTGGCCTTTGCGTGACCGGTTCAAGTTAAACTGCTGTCCCCCCCTGTACTGTTACATTTCACAGTAGCTTTAAGACATCTAATTTACAGAAGTTCCACACGAGGATTCTGTGGCGTGTCTTCACTTTTGGTAGAAGAGGACATAAATCGTGTAAATGTACTTCAGCTGCCTAGAGGCCTGGAGAGCGTGTGCCACCAGACCCGCTCACTGGCCACCAGAATATAGTGAAGGGTGTAGGCAGCTGAGAGAGTGGCATGTACCCCCTGTAGGGATTTTGTAAAGGGAGATCCAAACTGAAATGTACAGCTGAGCCAACTCGCATGCCTTGTACATCAACTTTAGGGCTTTTGGTACGACCTCCATGTCTGTTTTTTTCCGAGGCCAGCATGCTCTCTCTTTCACAACTTTCAGTGGCACTAGATATTTACCCTCAAAAGTCAAAACTACTATTGAGCCTCGGGAGTAAACAAAGCAAACTAAAGTACAAAATATTCCCAAACTGTCAAATTATTAACACGTGATGATGAGTTTCTGTGGCTGTTTCAGATTAATGAACCTGAGAATGTTTAACATTGAGATTCAGAACATCTGTGTTGTTCTCCGCCGTCGCACAAATAATCCACGAAAACATCAAATCCATATTTACACAGGACAAAAAGGATGAGGAGACCACAGACTGGACCGCTTGTCTTTAATAAGACTTAAGATACTCCCACTGACCTTACAACGCACATCAAAATATACTTATAGCATATACACGCACCAGCATTTTCAAATACCTATGAGTCCATGAAATCTCAATGCAAATGAGAGAAAACTGAGTCATGCTTGCACATGTGAGGGGGGGAAAAGCTTCAGCTGTTAAATAGTGGAGCACATCCCTGTTTATAGAGACCTGACCTTAGATGACTTCTGGTTGCTTAATTGTCAAGGTTGCACACTCATTATTACATCCAGTTCTGCATACAATCAATCATAGCTGAGGTTTAGGTATGAACAGACAGTCTGTGTGAACTTACATTTCAAATCTTCCAATTTCTCAGTTTAACTTTACAAAAACTGTTACAGGTAGCTTTATACAAACCAGGATGTATAATACCTGGGTTTTATTTAGAAGATCTACTCAGAGCAGAGCAGCTTTAATTGACTCCCTTTCATACAGCTTTGATCCACAGACCTTTAGTCCTTTGTCCGACACACAAAGTTCATTTACATTATTCACAATATTGTACCCAGTCTTTTATATTTATCTTTGAGTTAAATAACTAAAGAACAAAGAAAACAAACAGTTCTTTAACAGCGTATTGTAATTAATTACTCAGCTGTACTGCAATGTACAAAGGATGATACTGTTGAGTAATAAGGTGCATGGAAGTGGTGCCACTAAGATCTTTACACATGAATAACACTGTTGCACCTGTGTTGCATGCAGCAGCAACACCTTTCATCCTGGTTTGTCTGTTGCTTTGTGCCCTGATGCTTCGTCATCGTCTTCTGCGGCCCACTTCATCTTCAGAGAGAGATATTTTGTTTGCTTTTCAGAGCTTAGAAGAAGGTTGTTGATTGGCACAGGTCACGGGGCTCGTCGGGCGAGCGTTGGCAGGGCTGGGAAAGGTCAGTGGCCTAAGGCGACGAGGACTTCAGCACGGGAGTACGTCACAGGACCTCTGCGAAAGGGGCAGAGAGCAAATGGTTAAAAGGTCGTCGGGGGCAGCAGTCACACGGGATTAATAAACACATGCCATCAGGCCAAATGGAGTCCAGTTTGGAGCCATAAAGGGTCAGTACCTCGTTGAACTGAGTAATGACATGGTCTTGTAAACCTCTGACCTGTTGACAATACTAAATGCAAAAAGATGCTGAACATGTTGCAGAGGGCAGGATCCCATAAACCTTTACTGTCTCGTTTACATGGAGCGAAAGGAAAAGACTCCGGGGGAAGATATGTTATAGTCACACGCAGCCAACATGTACAACATTGAATTACTTGAGTGACAACGCCGCATGTGGGAAGCTCAACACGTATGAACATTCAAATGAACCCTGGACGTATGCCTTAAAATAAACTGATAAAAATATTACCAATCATAACTCATGACCTATATGCTGCCAGGTCAAAGTCATCTCATGTATCAAGATTTACACGAGTACAAACGAGAAGGGTGGAGGGTCACGTTTGATGGGGCGGCGGGGGTTAACAGAAAGGGGGTAGGTGGTGCTGAAATGAAGACAGTAAGACTTTAAAGAATGATTTCAGGGAAGGCATTAGAGGGCCAGCAAAGGTAACCATCCTCTGTTTGCTTTACACAGTATTTATGATCGCTGGCTTGTCTTCAGGCTAACAGGTGAAGGTTAAGCTCCAGCAGAGAGGGTGGGGGGAGTAGGGTGCTGCTGACGTTGCTACTGGAAGAGGGATGAGTGCGGGGTTATATGGTGCTTAATTGCTTTGGAGTCCTGTTTCTAACCCCTGGCCGTGAGGCACTTGTGGATAGAGTCTCCTCATCGCCTCTGCCATTCAAGGAATTCCTCACTGGGTCCAGGACCAAGTCTGTGGGCCCGCAGCATTAAAGCTGTCAACAGTATAAAGATACCCCGCTTCTCTTCACTATTTCTTTCATATCCCGTCTCCACCACTTTGCGAGTGTAAGCGGACTCTCCGTGCCACACCTTCCTCACTTTCACTGGGGTGGCGACCTGCATGTTAGAGGGGTTCAGGTTCATAGTTGCTTCATGGCAAAGACAAAAGCGCCAGCTGAAGCCTAGTTACTGGGTGATGTGAGCTCACTGAGATGAACCCTGAGTTTCTCTGCAGATACTTTTTAATAAGACCCAATAAGGAAACAAAGCCAATAACTGCACTGGTTGCCCTGGCTTAACTAGTAGCCAGTCAGGTGTTACCTTTGACTATTATCTTTATCTAAGTGAGCATGTTTTTGTGAATGCCCTCCTGTATGGGTCAATACAGCCTTATGACTTTTTCCTCAAACCTTCTAGGGTATACCAGACTTGAAAAACTTCTAACTTTATTTCCTTTGACTACTGAATATACCTAATAACTCTGTTCTGTTTGAATCTAAGGTTCCTGTGTTTTGTTACAGCCAACCGAGCCAAGTAGCTTATAGCGTAGCATTGCAGCTAGAAGCAGGGGAAAACCAATTGGCTAGTTTTATCTAAAGGGTTCAAAACAAATCCCCTTACCAGCACATCTCAGTTTTACCAATGAACATCTTGTTTTGTGTAAATGTACAAAAACCAAAATGTAAAAAAATGTGTGGTTTTACATGTTGGAACAATTTCACTTCCAATAATCTGATGAAGTAATGTCTGGGTAAGAAATAGTTGCAGCACTCCCATAAATTGCACATTTCTTAACAAGTTACACAAGCTAGATATAATGTATTAATTTGTGGGCTGGTTAGATGAGGGTAGTGTAGTTGTTTCTGTCTTTATGCTAAGCTAGTCTAGTTGACCAGTTGTGGAATGCACTGCCTCCCTATATTATTTTTATACAGTAATTTAAGCCTGCTATTAAATCCTTACTTTCGTTTGTTTTCTTTACCAGGTTTGTATTGTGGCATCTTGTGTGATAAGCAGCAAAACTCTGTACCTGCCACATGCTGAGGTTTCATGGGGCCGGCCTTTTTCATGAATGAATCCTCACTCTCGAAGGAGAGGATGGGCTCGGTGGCCATGCTGGTCTCAGACTTATCCCGGGTTCCATTAGTGGTGTTGCCGTGATTTGTGAGATGGATTATGTCTTCGTAGTGAGCAGTGTCCTCTTTAGTGGACAGACCGTTCTCATGTCTCATGGGCTGGACTCCATTAACCACTTGTACAGAGAGGCTGCTGGAGACAGAGACACAAAGCCGAATATGGTTATAGTTATGATGGTTCAGGATGACTCATATAACAAATGAGTCATTCCCCCACTGTTCAATTACAGGAGTCTCTTAAAATTTGCCCCAAGAAGTGTGTTCAAATGCAAAGAGTAAACATCTTAAGAAACCGAATCATTCTCCCAGTGTTACGACTGTTTACTGTGGGCCTGATCCGTGTGGCTCCGTGTGTTTTCCATTGAGGTTTACAACAATGCAAACCTCTTGCAGACTGGATTGGTTGTCAGCTCCCAGCTTGGTTTTCTGGCACATACATTTTATACTGTTCACGGTGGTCTTGCGTCAGTGTGTGCACTCAGAGCAAGAACTTTAGCTTTACCTTTCCTTGACATCTGTCTGTCCATTTTCTGTCTTGTTATTGGACACGTTGACCTCTGGCTTTGGCTGATAGTCAGCAGACGCTACAGGAAACAAAGTAAAACAGTCATTGTCTGTGTTAGCCATGCACACCAATGTGACCACATACTGTTTCTTTAACTCCCCCCCACAGTCAACCACAGTGTGACAAACATCATTAATGATCATCCTCAGGCTGCATTGGGCCGACTTTAATAAGTAAGAAAAGGATGCCACGTTTTCTTGGGGTATCCCCATTTTCATACTCAGACTCATAAGGACGTGGCTGTGGTTGAGACAGATCAACACTCCTGACTAAAATGGATTCATTCCTACCAGACCTCCGACCACATCAGTGGCTGGTTAATGTCTTCCTGCACTGGGAAACAATCAGCATTTCTCTAAGACCGGGCTGACTCCCCTCATCTTATTCATCTACTGTATGACTCTGAATGCTAAAGCTGATGCTGAAAGCTGTGCAGCATCCCATGTCTCCTTGGCTTTATTACATGTATCAAAAATAAACGGTAACCGCTGCAAGCTGTTTGCCATGAGCTCCCCCTTAATCTCCAGTCCCTCAGTCCCATAACTGGTCAACAAATAAGCACACATGGGTCTTATTCTGCAGAGAACAACTCTAACTGCAGCTGTACAGGATATGAGACAGATACAATCTAATAACCCAGTTATACAAAACCCTTCATTGTGATTCTGACTCACATGAGAACAGACGAACAACACATATCTCTGTTCAGTGCAACACATGGAAAGAGGTAAAAGAAGAAGAAGCACATTTAGGTGTCATCCAATATCAGTGGGAATCCCAGTGATGACTAAAATTAGTTCATCTGCAACTGTCTAAAATGTGCTATCTACTCCTGTTAGTGTTTTATTTGAAGCAGTAAGAGTATTACTGGATTTAGAAAACCAGCTGGTCACAAAGGATCCACCTTTGTTTTAAATCACTTCCCAGATAACACATTAATGGGAGATCGATTAAGCCAATTAGACTCCACAGTTCCTGCAGATTAAAGGCTAGTAGTTGGTAATGATTTTCTTCTACTGCCTGAGGATGTTTTGTAAAAGACAAACTAGCCCAGTCTGATGGTCTGCTTACCTTTGCTGCTTTCTGCCTCTTTGTCATTGACATGTGCTAGCGGGGAGGACTTGGTCTCTTTCTGTGAAGGTGGAAGATAATTTCAGTCACTTTGACCATAAAGTCAAGTTCTGGCATCTTGAAAATGGGAAAAAAAAGACATACCTTGTCGCCTCCATCTGTCTTGCGTGTCCTCTTCATGATCTCCTCCAGACGCTGGGAAAGGAAGAAAGAAAACAATGAAACCACACAGACCAAAACAGCAATAACAAAAACATGTTTAGGGCTACGATGGTGGACACCAAGACATCAAGGGATCAGGGCAGCTGTTCTTCCTCTTAGGTTAAGAAACAATGGATCCAGTTGTCATAACCTAACTAGTTTTGTCTACTTTACATAAAGATACATTTAGGTTTAGTAAACTAGGCCCATACACTTAGAAACTGAAGTTCCACCATAGACCCTGTATAGAATGGACATAGCTAATGTGATGTCACCGACTGGGTTACGGACTCCTGTTATGAAGCCAGGAGTTTGGCATTTGAACATCACCAAGTTGGTTGTTTGGAGCCAGAAGTGACTATATATGGAAATGAAGGGAGGAGTGAAAAGGCGGGTCTATCCCTTGAACCCAAGGTCAATGTTCAATGTGTTTGATCCTGTTTACACTTGGCTGCTTTCATCCATCCATGCATCTCTAAACTGTTCTGCCGACCACTTGTATTCGCATGCAAGTACGGCAATGTCAGGACCGCACAGTCATTACGTAACAAAAATTTCACCGGTGAGGGAATAAACCTGATAAAGTTTATCTTATGTCTTAATGGCAGGAGACTGCCAGCTCAACACTTACCTAAAAGAGAGGAAAAGGCAAATGATTAATGAACTATTGTGCATTTGGGGTTATTTCAACTGTTTCAGGTGGTAGGACGAATTTCTTTATGAGTTATAAATGAGCGCAGGGAGAAACGAAGGAGATTAAACACAAGAAAAACTGTTTTTCTTCTGTCACGTTCTTGTCAGGGACGCGTTAGTGTTTACTCTACAACAGTTATGTGGTCACATGTGTTCCAAACCACTTCTGCATATGGTTTAAGTGACACGTTTTCAGTGCATTTGGCGGTCATTCACACTTGTCCTTAGCACGGTTTAGCGCTGTCCACAAAACCTGAGATGGTTGAAAGTATCCAAGTATAAATAGGGTCTATGAGACTTGACTTCAGCGCCGCTCTCATTGTGGAGCAGACCTGTTGGTCAAACTAACCACGCCCCTAAATATTGCTCTTTTTAAGCTAATATCTGCTCATTTTTTTCAGATGGACCACCAAATCACTAATGAGAAAAATCCACTTTAGCTAATGACATCACAATGACTTGTAATAATAAAAATAATAATACTTGAAGAAATGTATTCACTGGGTATTTCATGATTGAAAATGTTTTGCACTGAAGTTAACTGGAGCCGGAGTTTCAAGTATTACACCTTTTTTTCACTTCTGCATTTGCCTCATTTTTGAGCCCTGGTTGCTTCGTCTATTTCTATATACAGTCTATAGCTTTCACATTTTAGTGTTCATTCATTCTTACCAGAAAAAAAAAAAACATTTTCCTCCCCTTTCTATTTAAAAAGGCTATAATGCTTGAAGCAGACTGAAGCACTTTTGTCTCCAGGTGGAGGTTTGTGTCAACATTACTAAAGCACCACTTGTGTTTTCAGCTGGAACAACAGCTCATGATGGTTGAAACATGAACAGCAGGACAGAGCAAAGACAGGGGCTGGGACTGGGACTGTGCTGCATTAAAACCCAAACCACTGTGCACGGCTTATTTGTATTCAGAAAAGTTTGATCCAAGATGCGACCTCCGTCTGAGGACACAGCTAGCCTGGGACAGCTCGACCATAACTGCAGCTGCCACTCATAAAAGTGAGGCATTTTCAAGATCCAAGATTATTCATGGACTGTTCACACACTCAGGGCTTTGGCATCTAGTTTAGCTGCAGAAAGTCTGCTATAAGACTAAAGTCTATTAAGTTGCTGTGTTGCCCCTCGGGATACTTCAAACCACCTGTGCCCTGTTGAGACATCACAAGAGTGGGGCAGTGTGCTTTAGTATTAGACTGACTGTGTGGTATATTTTGTGACTAAGCAAGTCTTTTGGGGAAGAGGACATGCTGTTCTTATGGGCTAATTCCTGCATAGAGCCAGACTATGGTGGGCTGAGCCAGGCCTGGCACGCCTAGATAAGAGTCTCTTACACATGGAGAGAAGATGAGGAGAGAAAGAAAGTCTTAGCTAGGTTGCAGAGCCGTGTGTACTTACAGAGATGGTCATAGAACACACACATCAGTGCACATGTGCAAAGATCTGCACGAATTCACACACAAAACACTGGCACAGCTAGCTCGCCGTTATTAATGTTTATATATAGCTTCACGCTCGCACACATTGTAAGCCTCGTTAAATCATGGCATGCAGACAGCCAATCCAGGATAAGCCAAAGACATCATTCATCTTGGTTTGAGGGACTCAACTCTCGAGCCTGCTTTTGTCATGTCAGGAAGTACACCACAGAGAGAGCTAACCTCAGAATATAATATTACCAGTGAGGGAGCTGAGCTTGTTGTAAATTGACTGCAGAATTGATTTATCTGAGATGTATTTGGAGAGAGCAGAACTGGAACAGTTTGTTATTTTAAAATCAGTCTGGAGGTATTTAAAAAAAAAAATCTAGGTTAGGATTTTTGTGTCTGTCTTGTTTTGTAAACGTAAGCTTCCTTTTTTGAAATGAGTGACTTTAAAACTTGGCTGAAGGGACTGCAGTGGGAGGACAGATGCATTATTGCCCTACCCTTTTCCTCTCCAGCCTCTCCTGCTCCTCCTTCTGGAAGTGTTTCTCCCTTTCCAGACGCTGCTTCTCTGCCTCCTCCCGGGCTTTCGCCTCAGCCTCTTCTTTCTGAAACACACACAGGCGAGAACCCGACCACAGTTTTAATGCTGGCAAAAAAGGAGGTGGGGTGGGGGTGGGGACTTCAGCCAAAATAACATGCCTTTTTACGTAACAAGGGTGTGGTTGCTCCTTGCAATTATTGTTTACAACCACAAAAGAGATATTTTCCTGTACCTCTGAGCCAAAAAAGATCTATTTTCAACATTTACAGCCTCATGAGGACCACTCAGAGTGAAACACAATACTTAAGCCTATGCATAATTATACTGGATCATGTTTAACCATAAATGCCACTTATGTCAGAGACCACAAGGGGGTGGCAGAGCATAAGGGCTGATAACAGACTATTTGGATAGATAAGGTCAGGTCATGCCACAGTTAATTATGCGACAGATCTGCAGAATACACAAACTCTCTAATTAATAAATAATAGCCACATTTCCAGTTTTATTGAAAATCTGTTTCTACTTATCAAGCTTCATTCTCTGCCTACACAAATACAGGAAGACTCAATATTACTCAGGTTATGTGGAAATGATGGTGGCTACATGCTGACCATGTTGGGGTAATATCATTTCTTTTAAGGACCAAAATAGTTTACTGATGGTATAACAAAATGTTGAACTAGTTTTTAGGACAAACATTAAATAGGTGCACACAGTAAATAGGTGAGACTGGAAAACATAAGTGTGTATGTTTTTAGTGAGCAGAGGAATGATGTGAGCATACAGTTTGTTTGCCGTGTCCTGACCTTTACTCAAGATGTGGTAATGACTCTGGTGCTTTGTGCTTGTCTGACTAACCAGACCAGTTCAAGGTAGTACTCAGTGTTATTTCCCTGGCACCTGCCTGAGTTGTTAGTCAGCGTACCTGTTTCTGCAGGCGCAGGTTCTCCTCCTGCTCAGCTCTGGCTCTCTCCTGAGCCTCCTTCTCCTCCTGCAGCCGCTGTTCTTCATCCCTCCTCCGCTGCTCCTCGGCCATGGCTCGGGCCTCCTCCTCTCTGCGCCGTCTCTCCTCCGCCTCCCTCGCTATTCGTTCCTCTCTTAGGATCCTAAACAGTGTTGGCACAAGGGAAGGATAATAGTTTTTTCTTTGGCTCAAGGTCATGTGCCAAACACTCTGAATGTGGTCAACCATTTGAAATAAAAACTGTTGTATTGACAGGACGTTTCCTCCTTAGTTTATACTTTCCTCTGTTGCGTTGACATTCAAGCGCAAGCAAGGCAAAAACAAACAATGGAAATGGAAACAACTGGAATGGCGAGCACCAACAGGAGATCACATGAGGTCCTGAGCTGTAAACAGTGACTTGCTGTGGTCACGATCTGATAAATTGTTTCTCATATTCCGGATGCTTACATGTCACAGCCAGTGCTGAGTGAAGACTCATTCAGACTTGAATCAAAGAAGTCTGACTCCTGATTGGTCCTTTTTTTTTGTTCAAATGGAAAATAGCTAAATGTCCTCAGAGAGTTTTGTTATGCAGCTTTAAACAGCGAAAGCAGCAAAGTCTACATCAGCTATGTGCCATATGTTCCAATGACATTACATAAATAAATCCTTACTGCATCGGCATTAGTTAAAATGTCACATTTGTCTGAGGGACACACTTCATGACCCTCTGTGCAGTTCCTAATACAGCTGGAGGTAAAAAGAAAAGACATCTTTAAAATTCAGATCTTTTCTTCCACAGTGAAAAGAATTTGATAAATATTTCACTCAGCAAGGTCAACACATTGCTGACCCTCTCTGGTTGTGTTTAGAGCGAGGAAAGTTAAAAACAAGCTGACCTCTCCTTCTCCTCCTGTTCGCGGCGTTCCTGCTCCTCCCTCTCCCTCTGCTCCCGGGCCTGCCGGCGTTTCTCTGTGAGGATGCGAGCCGCCTCCTCCGGGTTGTTGGTGCCTGCCATGGGCTTGGGTGACGGAGAGGGTGCAGGTGACACTGCACGAACGGCAGGAGCTGATTGGACTGGCTCAGGTGAGGAAGAAGTGGCACTGCCTATGACTGGCGTGCTTGGGGATACAGCGCTGACAGGAACCACAGGAGAACCTAAAAGAGGAAAAGTAAAAGAAGAGAATTAGAACATGATTTAACCAACATCCAATGAGACTGTTTATGTTTATGGCTTTTCAAGTGATGCTTTTTCAAAAGGTATTCATCAGTATTAATGGCACATTCAACCGCATATTTTTCCCCTTGCATGCACTGTCTAACACTCTGTATCCCCAGCACAAATGGAAACTGTAAACAGCCAAAGCTTCAGCCTAAGAACTCTGTAATTACATAATTAGGGCTGATTAGTGCAGCCTCTTAGCGCTGTGTGTGAGAAGACACAGACCGTGGAGCTGTGTGTGGCTCACTCAGTGCGCTCCCTTTGTTTTCACGGCTAATTAATCTTGATGGTAATCTTTGCCTACTGCCTCTTCAAAAGAAAATACAGATTTTAAAAGAGACTCAGTCACTTTTTCCATTAGATCCATTATTCAGGCCATTAAGAAACTGAGCCAGACGAGACCTGCTTAGGAATGTAAGAAAATGTTTATAATAAATTATGACCAGCCACGAACGAAAGCCATCCAAACTCAACAACTACCGTATCTTAGTTAAATTAATCAACTTTTAAAATAATGACAACATGCAAATTGATCTTTATTATCATCATTCTGCAGAAAATTTGACAAAATCATATTAACTCGAGGCTCGGCAGCGTTTTCCAGGATGGATTTCATGGTCTTCATCTGTGGAAGAAGTTCACCAAGTTGACATCAAGCGAACTAATCATTGAATTTAATTAAGCTCTGAGTTGCTGTTGAAAGCTTCAGAAAACACAAGTAACTGGAGCTTAAGTGGCACGATTTCTTCCAAACTACTGTTCCCAAGGTCAAAAACGGACCTTTAAGCTAATTTTAGCGGAGGATCCAAGTTCACTATGTTGTACATGAAGACTGAAACAATGTGTACTCTTTCACTCCAGCCCAGACTGGAAAAACAATTATCATTTGTCCTTTTTAGTACTCACTCCTCCTTTGCTCTGGAGTAGCAGGCCTACGAGGCTCCTTCACTCTTTCCAGGGGGGCGGGGGAAGAGGTTCGGTGGTCTATCCTGGCTGGGGTCCTAGCTCTTTTGGGCCGACTCTTAGGGGTTGACGGGCTCCCACGTGTTGAAGGCGGCTTGGGGGAGGCAGCGGGGCTTGGAGAGGCAGTTCTGCCCTTGGGTGTGGCTGGGGACGCTGGCCGTCTTGATAAAGGACTGGGACTGAAAGAAAGGATAACAAATGTAAAACGGATGGACAATTATGTCAACAACACTTCTCCAATGCTTTCAACTAAGCTGACCACATAATTTCATTCAGACCTGAGCTGAACTGTTTGTTTAAATGGGACATGTCCTGAAGAAACCTGAGTTCAGTGCAAACAGGTTCACAGGAGACACAGCACTCAAACATTGCTTCATCTTTTAAAAGTGCATTATCAGTCAGCAACACACAGGCAATGCAACATTTCAAGGGGAAACATCCATTATGGTTTTTTTCCCCTTTCAGCCTCTGGCACTGACAGCTCGGCCAAGCTCAATGTTACGTCAAAGGAAGATGGTTTTTTTTTTCCTACTTCATCCTCTCTGTCATGGATGTCATTCATTCCAGATCCAGGGGAGGTGAGGGGAAATTTCAATGCGTTCACTCAATCCATACGGCTCAAGCAGTGCATGAAATATGACGTCTGTGCAGCGCAGACATAAACATGGTCGACCTGACAGACCCAGTCGTTGACCAGAAACAAGCTGCGGGTCAGGGGGGATTTTAGGTTAAACGACTGTGTCTTTACAACTGTCACAGCAGCAGACTGTCAGATTTCAGATGGCTCAATGTGGAGGACTGTTTTCATATGGAGTTAATGTCAAAACTATGCCTCTGTGATTACTTTCTATAATAGTTTGTGTTGTTTTTTTAGTTTTTACAATAAAATAAGAAAGAAAAGCAGAGCAGATTTTTTACAATGTCAAATGATCAATCTGAATCAATGTTTTGCCTTTTTTTTCTGGGTTTTTAATTACAATTAAAATCAAACAGATTTCAGACTGAACTGAATTTGAGGTTAAGGGGGATTAATTGGAAAAAAATATGTATAAACGTTTTGGTTTTTTTTTACCTTGGATCAGGTCTGTGTCTCATACTTGGCAGAGACTGTCTCTTCTTCAGCACCTTCTCTTTAGTGATGGCACTTTTTTCCTTCTCGTTCTCCCGTTCTTTGTCTTTCTTCTCCTTCTTGTTTTTATCCATCTGTTTGACAAAAGTAAAAAAAAGCTATAAACACTTTAAATAAAAATGACATCGTGTGTTATTGTTACTGCAATGGTATGTAAATGGTTATGTATATAAATTACAGGCAAAGGAATGAAAACAGGAAGTCTGGTCTGGGATTATAATTTGTTCGCTTGGCAAAGGTTTTAGTAAAACAATCCAACAGTCTCGCTAATAAAGTTTTACTCAGGGTCAGGTGAATGGTAAATGCACATGTGTAAACAACATCAGCTGTTTTTATGCAGCTTATTCTGCAGAAGGGTTAACTTATTATGAAGCTCATTAATGTCAAGTTTCCTCTTCTCGGCCTGTTGTAAATTTCTGAAGACTTTGCTGTAAATGGGGAATATATTACAGAGTTCCTACGCAAGTTTGGAATAATTTGATTTTATAAATTTCCAGGTCTGAAAAATGGAAACTAGTGTTTGGAAAAATATTCATGTTATAAAATATATAAACGATTAATTCCATATTTTATTTACATGAGACACATCTATTTACTGAAATGTCACACATTATTTGATTTTTTTTTTAGTGCGAATTCTGGAAATTAGGGTCTGGAAAAAGATATTGAATTGAAATTTCATATATGTAGGAACCCTGATATTAGTTGCATTTAATATTAACACTTAGGCAGACATACAGGTGTGGAGCTCCGCCTGTGTTGGCGCTGGGTGATGTCCGGTGTGCTGGATGTCACCCTCCAGCGGTCAGAGCAGCGGTGATGGGGCTGGTGGACACACAGGGTGAGGGGACTGGCCGAGGCCGAACGAGGGCAGAGAGGAGAGTCTGGAGAGGAGAGACAGACGAATAATTGAAGCTTGACAACTTTCATACACCAGGTGTTTTAATGTAATCACTTAAATGAAACTAATGCAGCTCTTTTTTTCTCCCCTCAACTTACGTCCATCTTTGCCGTTGCTCAGGACACTAGCAGCACTGCGGCTCCGGGCAAGGAAAGACAGCGTTGGTGTCATCAGCCGGTCGACTATACTGCTCTCCCAAGGACTCAGTGCAAGGCTACGAGCTGCAGGTACGAAAAACAACATCACTCATGTGTTAAATTAGTGTCCTGGACCAGAGATCTGTTTCAACTCAAAATTCTGGGTCAAGCCTGAAGTATAACAGGAAATTAGACACATGAAATCTATCCTCCTTCAACACAACAGCAGCAATGAATTTAAAGTATAAAATGTGTCACAGAAATGAAATGCTTCTCGGGCTATGGCTCACATGTAGGAATACATTTACAAGTTATAAAGAGCAGATAAAAAATATGAAATCCCATGATTGCACCTCAGTACCACCCAGAGAGTTTATGGGAGAAGGAAAAATGAAATGTGTCCACTATAACCTTGGGCTGTACGGGTACCACCCAACAGAGAGAGAGCTATTCTGAATACTTGTCTAGACAGTGAGTAAGTTATTTATAACCACAGCCTTGAGCATACAAACAGAAGAGAGAGACTCATCAGTATTTATTTGGCGGAGAAACACTCTTTGTTGACTGTAAAGTGTGTGATGGGAACGATGTTATGCTGAACGTTCAGTGTGTAACTGTGTTGGGTGGAGAGCAGAGAGACAACAGGGAGAATTAACCATCTATTTTTTCCCAGCAGCGCAGAGGAACAGTACCTGCTCCAGGGAGTGTTCAGAATACATTATCTCCAGAAAAAAATGCTGACTCACTAACTCACTCACTAACTTTACTCTTTTTTTTTCTAGCTCAGAAGTTTCTCCTCCTCTGCTGGAGTACACCATGACCTGGTTACTGTTAGACCCAGAAAAAGGCTTCACGAAGGAAGATTGTTGATTCAAAGACACCAAGTTGATTCAAAGGAGTATTTGTCATTTATAAATCACACCATCATCACTTAATGAAACATTTAAGACAAGACAACATCC
Source organism: Pseudochromis fuscus (assembly GCA_900323345.1). Classification (NCBI taxonomy): domain Eukaryota; kingdom Metazoa; phylum Chordata; class Actinopteri; family Pseudochromidae; genus Pseudochromis; species Pseudochromis fuscus. The sequence goes on along the minus strand of OOFC01013138.1, from coordinate 32,553 downwards.
CATATCCAGTATGCTGCAGTGAAAATGAGAACAACCCTTTTTACAGTGCAAACACATCAGGAATGAAATGGCCATTACCACACAATGAACCAACCACAGAATAGTAAAGAGACTCTCCCATACGAAGACATTAGCATGCAGAGCATGTCAAACGTAACACCATCCCCAGGTCTGGAGAGCAACAACAAGAAAAAAAAAAAACAGAACTCAAAGGTTTGGAAGATGGAAATGGGTCAGCTGTCAACCATCAAGCACAGGAGAGGGACTGAAATCAGACAGGGGAAGAGGTAACTGAAAAAATAACAAGACGAAGATGGACGGGTTTGGAGGTGTTTGGCGGTGGCGGAGTGATGGACACATTTACAGAGGAGCGGGGGCATTCCAGATGTTGCCTTACTTCTGCTGGGCGAGTTCCAGAGCGTGGCGGAGGACTTGGAGAGTCGCTTGTTTATAACAGTGTCCACGTGTTTGGGCAGGTTGACCGTTGAAAGAGAGCATCTGCCTAAGAAGCCGAGAGAGCGCCAACACAGATGTTCACACAGGTCACATGGTTGAGAGGAAGAGGGGGAACTTCTGTGGCGTCATGTGTTGTGCTGAGATGTATATACCCACTCACTGTAACGGCAACTACACTTGTACGTTCTGCAAGGTGAGCCACCCCCACCAAAGCCAAGTCCCGTGTGCTGGCCGTATGTATAAATAACATCCACTGATTTACAGTACAAACACACGCACTGTGCATCTGTTCACTTCAGCTAGCCTTCAGGTGTGTGGGCAGCGAACCATGGCACAGAACATATGTTACACTTTTTTGTTGAGATTTTAGTTTAAAAAAAAAAACACATTGCATTGCAGGAAATAATCAGCTGAATTTATATAGCACTTTTAACATGTTACAAAATGCTTCACAGGATCTTAAAAATGAGGAATCTGTCTCAGAGATTAACTCAGTACAGTAAAGATAACATTAAATTTTGGTACTTACAGGATTAGTAATGAATTAAAATGTTTTTTGGCAACATGTTTTTTCCAGAAACAGCCCCAGATTTTACTCTGGTTAATTTAATGAGCATCATGTTAACACTTTCCACTGGCATCATTTCTTTGGTAGAGAAGTAATTCCAGTGAAACCTGCCACAAGTGATGTCTGTGTAATATTCAGAGTAACCTGGACATCTTTTCTGGAAAAATATTTTTTTAAATGTCAGTTTTCAGTGTTGTGAGACACCAAAATAATGTCAACTTTGGAGAAAATAAGTTTGATTTATGTAATATGGATGTTTGGTGTTCTCAAAAAATCCAGGCTCATGTGTACTTCAATGGACACCTTTTCAAACAAGCTATGAAGAGGACCTAAACAAACCACACTGTCAATCCATCAACACACAGTAAACCGGGAAGGCCATATAAAAATAATCATAACAACCAAACCGGTAATGGGAAGCAGCTGATGGGAGATAAATACTCATTGCAAGGTTGATGACGTAAACTGGCACCTCAGAAAGGAGTAAAACTTTGAATCCTTCTGTGTGCACTGTTTGCATCTATCCCAAGCCCATATCCCTTTAATACACTTCAATCAAGTGAACGCTCTCTTTCCCCAAACGGTTTGATTCAGAGAGCATCGCGGTAATGGAGGTACAGCATTAAAGCAGGCCGAGCATGAATGTCTCCATTTAAAGCCAGTAAATGACGCAGTGTGCTCTTTCGATAGAGGCCAAGACGTGCACTTTGGAGCATTTCCTAAATAACATCCTGAGCTCACTACCCATCCACTGCAGCCTCTTTACGCTTCTTTACTTTCACCATCTGACACAGAGCAGACTGGTGAGAGGGGATGAAAGGAGAGATTGATTGGAGTGTCAATAATTCCTCTGGCATATGGCAGAGGCGATTACACCACATGAGGTGGAACTCAGGACACATATTTACCCCAGGGGGACGGTACAGGGAAAAAAGAAGTGTCCATCTAATACAACATCATTACTATTACCAAGCTTCTGCAACCATTGCAGACTCTGATCTAAGTGGCTGTTGGGCTGTTAGAGTAAATTTATATTCAAATTAAGCATTAGTAATTTTGTTGTTAGTCGATAAAGCTCTGCTCACTGCAAGTGCTGCAATAAAAGCAGCAGAATACATTTTCACTTTGTGGAATCAATATAGTGAGGTTATGTTTAAGAGACAGTTTAAACAGACAGAGCTGCAGTGGGCAGCAGAGGAAAAGCTGTGTTAAGGTGGAGGAGTGTGACTAATGCAGTAAAGACACTAGATTCAACTATAACTAAACAACTGCAGAGAGAATTTCTGATTATGCTTCTGCCAAGAATATATACCAGACATCAAAACTCTGAAACTAACTAAAATCTTTATTAAGAAGCAGGTAATACAATTAATTCTTCATATTCTTCAGACTTCAGCAGCATCAGATTTTTGTTTAGTTCTTCATTTGTTAAAGGTATTCTTCAATGAAAAAGTGTCTTAAATGGATTAAATACAATTATCAAATAGAAATTTTATGTAAGAATTTCTGCTTTTCCACAGTTATGGTGAAGTGTCTCTTGGTTCTTGAAATCACCTTGTGTTGTGGAGAGTAACAGAAAAAAATGTGTGGTGTTTAGTTGGCTTTAGATAAATTGTTGCATCAAAAAAATATTACTGTAAAATTAGTGATGTGGGAGATTATCCAGTTTAGAACAAAATCATTTTCCTCTCATCAACTTGAGAGGTTGATGGCACTGAAACTCAAAACATCAGGGAGATCACACATATTCCAGCAAGGTGATCGGCATCAGCTGCCTGCTGCTTGATAAGAAGCAAGTTAATCAGCGAGACATCAAGTGTGATAACATCAGGAGGTGTGTCCCGTTGGGATCGGTGTACTCACCTTCTTTCTGGCTTGAGTTCTGGTTGAGTGCACCGGCCCATGACCATCTCTGCTGGCGGATTTCTGCCCAGGTCTTCTTGGCTGACCTGTTGATGGCTGCCTCATAGCGTTCCTGGAAAGGACACAAGAACAGATACCCGTCTTTAAAACCTCTACTGTATTAAAAGTACATGAGTGGCACGGTGTTACCTTCAGATCAAAAAGCCTGGATTTAAGTGTCCTGTCTGGCTCAAGTGTCCCTGAGTAAAATCCTAAATCCCTTCATCTGCAACTGACCCAGTTCATGTGCCATTGCAGGAAGCAAGGTATTGATATCTCACCTCTGAGTATTAATTCAGAGTAAGACAAAAATAAGTCTAATAGTCATAGTTTCAATGTACAAAAAGATCACATATTAAATGCAGAAGTTTGAACACAGCATCCACACGTACTTTGTTCTTCTCCAGTTTCTGTTTCTGTCTCTCCTCCAGGGCTGCTCGCCGTTTTTCCGCCTTGATCCGCTGCTCCTCGAGCTTCCTGCGGCGTTCCTCAATCTGCTGCTCCCTCAGCTGCCGTGCCTTCTCCTCCTTCTCCAGCCACTGGGTCTTTTTGGCAGCTGAGATTGAATAGACGACAAGGTTAGAGGAAGATTTTGATTTATTTTTTTACAAATGAGCACCGGACAAAGAGTGTTCGGTCCCGCTTCCCTTTCCTCTCTGAAAGGTCTGTGTCAGTTTTAATCTGAATGACTGTGATACATCTATCTGAAAGCCTCGATTTGAGACAAAATAACTTGATAGATTGGAAATTTCAGAAAAAAATTAGTCAAGCCACTCTGGTGTTTACTTTGCATCTGAAGGTGTCTGTTTGTCTCACCTCATTCCTCTTTCAGATTTGGAAAAATAAATTCAATTAGTTGACATTTCCACACAACACTGCATAATGCCAAGTTATACGAACACTGTGAAGTGACATTTTTATGTCACACTAATCGTATAAAGCTTGCACATCAGCTTCAATAAACCACACACTTTGATATGGAAATTGTCTCTTTGTCCCTGAGCCGTTCAAAGAAGGCGTAAAGAAGCCTTTTGCAGCTGCTGCTTTGTGTACACAACACCATATTTTTTTATGCTACAAACAAAACCCTCCATGAAGAATCAGCCTCTGAAAGGAAGCGAAGCTCAGTTCTCTGAAGCACTTGATGCTACAAAATCAACTGGTTGTGGATTTCAGATTACGCTGATTGATAACTGCAGAGATGCCAGAGGCTAGAGGAGTTCAAATTTATTGGTTGGCACACAGTCCAGCTTTTATCTGCAAATGAAACAAACAGCTGAATTATACTGAGGCTCTGCTTGCCAGCACCTTGCAGCACAGAAATAAAAAAAACTGCTGCAGTGCAAATCTCAGCTCATCACGGCTTGATGGCCTCGATGTGAGAGACACCTCAGCTCTCCCCTCCAGTGATACAAAGCTGTGTGGGATGGTACTGTACGTACCGTGGAAAAAGTTTCATAATTCACCTATTGTGCTGTGATGAGAACAGGGGACAGGAAACGGCCTCAACAAATACAAAGTTTAAGGCTTGCTGAGATCGATTACAGTTTTCCACATCCATACAGTGGCACGTCCTGCCTCCTTACAGGGAAAAAAATCCTGAATTCACATATTTATTGTAACAAAACTATACCCACTCTTTCCAAGCAAATCAAGTCTGTGACAGAGTGTGACATTTGCTGATTGAATATTTGAATTTGACTCATTCAGCTGCAGCATGTGGTAATGATTTTCCAGAATAAAGGTGGAAATTGGCTGGAGTCTTCATGATTACACTATACCATGCATTAGTCTGATGGCTTTCAGCTCAGTTCTCAGGGTGTCATTTCCAATCAGTCATTGAGGCATCTATTTAAAGGCTTGAGATGATAAACAGATGTCCAAATATCAATATCTTAAGCTGACATTGCTTTAAAAAGCTTTCCTCAACTCTCTCCTGACAGTGATCAGTGCTGACAAGTGGCATCCAGACCTACAACAGTAAGGTCATTAAATAATCATTACCAAAGCTCTAACTGTGGTACATCAAGTATTTATACCTTCCCAAACACAGACAAGGATTAGGGTTAGAGAGTTGCTTCTGTGTCCTTGATGGAACTTAAAGACAACAGATCTAATGAGAGATAAGCTACAATTTGCAGAAATCTTCTTCCTGTGCCTCTGCTGCTAGAAATACTTCAGATGAAGGAGTACGGCCAGGATCTCTTTTAAGCTGATATTGTAAACACAAGCTTTGCAGGACCTCATCTTTTGTCCGAGTCTGACTGAGAGTATTAGATCAGACCCTTGCCATCTGGCATGCCCCAGTGATCACCCAATTAGACTGATCCGCAGTATGAAGTGTGTCAGACTCATCCTACTGCCTTCCAACACACAGATGGATTAGACAACAAAGCATTAAAGAAAGTACTATAACTACTAGTTAAACAGAAATCCTGTGTCGTGTGAGAAGAGACATCATGATTATGAAATAATGTTCAATGATATAAATTATCACTGTCTGTAAAAGTTGGGAAATATGTAACACAGCTGTGCATCAAGTAAACACTAATTTACATATTTTCCCTTTTTAGAACATTTTTGAACCATGTTTGTCTATTTGGCAACATAAACTCAAAATAAAATTTCACGGCCAAGATAAATCTGGCTGCAAGCATCTGTAAAAACCTTCAATTTCACCAGTAAGACAGTAATCATGGTGGTTTTGTGGCATGTGGTTCAAACTTGTTATCTTGAAATACAAAATCCAAAGAGCTTTGTGGTGTCTGCAGTTGGAACATATGGATGAACAAAGTTCAAACTCAGGCCAGGCTACATCTTCTTATACATGAACTGTCAGCCACTGTTTAAAGAACAGAAAATCCACACATAGATGATGGTTACACAATCAGTCTGCAGTTACATGACACGAATTGGGAGTGAAAAGGCGTCGATTAGCTGAATTTGTCATAGCCAAAAAAAGACAAGATGATATGGGGATTAAATGAATGAAACATCTCTAGGGCTGGGCAATATGACCAAAACTCTATATTCTTACAACTATATGTGCAGTATTTACCTTGATAAGGACAAAACTTGCAATAAAGTTAAATATATCTTGAGACTAAAGCATTAAGAGTCTTTATGTAGCTCACAGCTTTGCTTTAGAAGAACATTAAGTATCAATTGAAGGTAAAACTGTAGCATCTGATTAGTTCTTTTCTTAACTTCTTTGATAAGTTTTTGGTGTGTTGCCCAGCTCTAATACTACTGAACGTCATTAGGCTGACACATCCAAATAAAACAGAATAGTCGGAAAGGGTCTTCACCACCACCACCACCACCACATAAACATAGGTGAGTGGCTTACCTTGTAACTTGCTGAGCTCGTCTGCAGGAGGGAAAAGGGTGAGAGAGAAAGACAGAGGCAACTGTCAATCATGCAAAGCAGTGCACGACCAGCGTGTAGCCAGGTGATAATGTGACAGCCGTGTGTGTTAAACAAACAAAAAAAACTTAGAGATGCAACATCAACTGACACAAACAGTAGAGCTGTGTCATTTGATGAAACTGCTCGAGTTTAGGTAGGGAGAAATTAATCATTTTAAATTATAAATATTAATTACAACCAATTCTGGTAACTTTGTCAGCATATTTAGAATATCTGCATTCAAATATCAACCATACATATTGCATAGGTAAGTTGAAGCAATTGTCAGTCAAAAAAACAAACAAAAAGCAAATGTTTTGACAGTGCATAGAGATATATCATGCATGGAAATAAAATGGACACTCACTTGTCTTCTACACAAGGCCAAACTACCGTTTTAATCCTCTCTGCTACAGGTACATGCCATTTAAAGCTTAGAGCCAACCCAGTGGTGGAACAACTGCTAATGACAACCTCTTCCACCCCAACACCAGGGGGAGCCCTCTTCCTGTTTAAAGGGTTTCTCCTTCCACCCCATGTTTCCACTTACCAAGATATTTGGCCTTCTCTTCTCGGCGCTCTTTTGCAAGTTTCTGCCTCTCGTCTGACTTCATGACGTCTGGGAAGGAGGGCGGGAGACAAACAGGAGAGGACATGTGAATGACAGGTGTAAACTTGCATCATGTCCAATCCACTTAATCAGATGAGCTTCTTGAAATTGCTTTTATTAAAACTAAAGATCAGTCTGGAGTTGTTTTGTGGGTGTTGTAGGTCAAGAAAATGGTTAATGGAAATAAACTGCAATTACTGGAATACCAGGAAACCCTGAAAGTAATGCAATATTCATCATATTTCTATCGCAATATTGGATTAATTACATATTATTACATTTATGTATTTTAAAGAGTCCTTATTAAGAAGTTGATTAAAGCTGGCTAGTCATACATACCTAAGCTGCAGTCATTCCTTCAAGACAACTTGCGTTATATGAAAAATACATTGTTTAGTCCATTTCCGTGTAAATACTATGAGATGGAAAGAGTACAATTTGTGTCTTATTACTCAGTATTTCTAAAATAGCATGTGCTTTTCCAGCCTTCTTCAGCTGAGAGCTGACTGGAGGCAACAATGAGGCAGCTGCCCTCTGATAAACAAACATGTGAGTAAATGTTTTCTGCACTTCTATCAAGTCATCGCTGCAAAGGTCTTTAAACTTTAAAGTGTCTCGATAAGGAAATGCAAGCCACAAAACAATGACAGGAAGCTGGCAACAACAACTCTGATCCTCAACCTGGGGCTGGGGCTAATGTGTACTGTATCTTCTAGATTGAAGAAAAAAAATACAAAGAAGCAAATGTTTGAAAAAGATTCTGCAGGCAGTCCGATCTCCTCACAATAAAAGCTGCAGCTTGTGGCAGGCACATTAAATTCCCAAAGCCATTCTGATGTGTGTGCATGTTTGACACGGATATGTTAGGACTCGAGGGGAACACTTATATATATGTACTGTATCTCCTCTGTCTGTGACATCTCTGATGTATGCTCACACACAACATTCCTTCCAAATACCTCAGAGGAACCACAAAAAAAGCAGAGCGATGGAGCGGTACACGTCACGGTGCTGTCGTGCCACTTCAAGAATTCAAACTACATACTTTTGTGATAGCGAGATACTTCCTGGGAAAAAATATCATTCTGAGTGTTCAAAAAGCCGACATGGTCTTTATACTTCCTCAAAAGAATATGGAAATACAAATATTTTACAATTATAGGTGAAAACAGTGCAGTCGTCAGTGGACAGAATCTTTTAGCCAATTTTCAAGCAGAAAATGGTTAAAAATTGCTTGTATTCATAAAATCATTCTTCTTTGGACTTTAAATTTTAACAAAATAAAAAAAATCATTATCACACTGGGTTATAGTAACTTTCTAAGAAGCATTTTTTGCTTTTTGATTAAATATTGAGCAAACTAACCAATTAAAATCAAATGAATTGATAGTGAAAATAGTAAAATGTTAACCACAACTCTATTTACAACACACAAAGAAAATGTTTACAACTAAATTATTCAGACAGACATTGCTGTGGTATCTTATTTCCTGATGCAGAATAGCAGCAGGACAACCTGACCTTTTTGACTACAGCCTATCCAAATACATAACTAATAAACAGCTACGTGAAGTCATATATAGTACACACAGTATGGTGTTCGTGTGCACTACCACACAGCTTGGTTTCTAGCCTTGATCTTTCTTGAGCCTTTATGCTACATCATCCCCCCTCAATCTTCACAGGCCAGATGTTCAACATCCACCACAAAGCATCTCATCCTTCAGCAACATCTAATAGGGGGGGTGGTGGTGGTGGTGCGAACCATAAACACGAAAACAATCTGCCATGCAGCCTCTTCCAAGAACAACCCCTGACCCACTTTGATATTTATAGGAAGGTGGAACGACCGAGTGCAGGGTCTTGGTCAGTGTGATGCACTGCTGTTTGCAACTCACCGCCGCATTATTCACAACATCACATGCACAAAGCGTCCGAGACAAAAACACACATGGCTACAAAATGCTAGGTGCAGTTTCAACCTAGCACGTGCTCTCCTCAAAATGTCAGCACTCTTACTCATTTGCCTCTGAATTAGGATACAAAAAGGAGGAGTGCAGCATATGCTATTAAGTGTGATGCAAGAGAATCCAGAGGGCACGCAAGAAACAAGATTTAGGAACTTGTGTAACTATTCACATGAAAACCTGGCTCAATATCCTATAACATGACAGTAGAACAACTCTTGATACCACGAACAGATCAAAGCTGCAGTTGGGAAAAGATATGACATAATACAAGTAAGCAGTGGCTCGAGGCTGAACTACAAGCAGCCTTACCATTTCATTTCACTAATCAAGGTGCCACAGAGGGCCTTTCATCTTTATCGTACCCCTTTGCGTGGTGCAAGCCTCGCAAATAATGAGCTTTTCAAATCGACAGGGAAGAAACATGAAGAAAAAAAAAAAAAGAAGTTGAGTCACTGTTATAGCTAAATACCAGAAGATCTATATACAACTGATGTGTTGTAGGCTGCATGAAGGTATCTAACATGGCAGTGCTGTAGGAGATTCAGAAGCTGTTTGGAAGAACAAACAGGAGAAACAAAAGAGGCTTCCACTCCAAAACCCCTCAAACATGCTCCTCAGAGCTGTTAGCCAGACATCACAACACGTTCAAGTGGTGGCATTGTGGAAACAGCCATGGTGCGAGTGCCAGGTCACGCCACATGCCTTCTTGGCATCACTTATAGAAATGAGATTCCTATTCAGGTTCCTTCTGCCCACCCTCCATCAGGAACCAGCAAGTGGCAGCGATCAGCATCAGCTATCCACTTACCAACACAGCTCATTGGTCCAGATTTAGAGAGATTTCCTTTACTAACTTCATTCTGCACAAAATCTTTAACGCAATGTTCTCATATAACATCTTCTGTTCCACATTTGTTCCAACACGTAAAGATAAGCTGCCCCCGCTCTATTGGATTTTACCTCGTGTCTAAAAGCATGTGGTCACTGTTACTCCCACTACTGCCCCGAGAGAGCTGACCCAACTTCAGCGGAGTGCAGAGGTAATTGCACCATTATCAGAGTACTGCCTCAAGTCAGGGCAAATTCAGCATCCATTATAAGTTTTAACTTGAAGGAAGTAAACTTTATGCAAGTAACATGGATACTTCAAAAAAAAAAAAAAAAAAAAAACTTTGGGTTTTTTTTTTTTTTTTTTTTTAATAGAAATAATATGGACATTCATCTAATTTTATTCTATTGTATTTTTCTGTTTTTGTGATTTTCTTGATATTTTCACATATAGAGAATA
>OOFC01013138.1:0-20133 GCA_900323345.1 Pseudochromis fuscus | reverse complement strand
GATGATGTTTTTCGCTATATTTCTTTTTTTATTTGTTTGTTAGCAACATTACAGAAAAACTACAGAACCAATCTCAATGAATTGTGATAGATGAGGTATTACCCAAGAAACAAATTAAATTTTGGTAGTGTTGCCATGTCACCACAAGAGGGCAACAGTATTCAGTCAATAGCATCAGTACTGCTGGATTATGCTTTGGTGGAGGTTTGTGCTCTCTAGTCTTTGTCATGATTTTCAGTGAGTGGAGCAACAATTTTTTGAACACAAATGATGCTACACAGAACTCAGGCATCACACCACTGGTATATCTGAGGTAATGAATTATACACTCTCATCCTGGCATTTATCACCTTACACCATCATCAAATATGACAACTCCGGATACGAATGGTGGTGGGATGAAGTGCAGCTCTGACAGATGTGCATAGTGTTCCTGTGAGCACTTTCCCATACACCTGGGACCTGGACTGTGTGTGACTTATTCAGACAATTACTGCGGTCTATATTGTCAGTGATGAAGAGAGTGACAGTGTAACATACTCTGGTGTGTAGGTGGCTCTGACAATGAATACCAATGAAACCTGAAGCTCTCTGGAGGAAAATGGGATGGGAGCTGAGGGAGAGGACTGCTGCTGCGTAGCAAAGGGACTGAAACAAGGGCTGATTGATGCAGCGCTGCGACTGCCTGGGCTTCTGAGAGAGGAGAAAACATCACAGATAACAGAAAGTTGATGGGAAAAAGTTACAGAATGTAAGAAAAACTTTGAACTGGTGCTCTGAGTCAAAACTATTTTAATGATCAGTTACTCAGGGTGTCTAGTTTTTGATTGGCTGCTTATTATTTATGTACCAATTATCAAAGTCAACGTTACATAATATTCAATAAGTCAACTCATCACTTCAGAACTATTTATAATTGCCATTCACTTCTTGTTGAAGGTTTGACCAAAAGCAGTGACATACACTTGCTTCCTGATACTGCAGTACGCTACTGATCGACACACACAAATATACAAAAACACTTTCTCCAAGGAAAGATACTCAGGTGTCAAGGATACACAGGATGTATTTTGGAGAGGAGCCCTGGATGTCAACATGACTTTTTTTTACCAGAAATCTCATCAGAGCACCTTAAACATCAAAACACAAAAGAAGTCTGCTGAGTTGTTTGTTGCTTAATCAGTCTAATTTAAAGCCTCTTCCTGTCCCTGGCTGACACAGTGATGGGAACTAGTGCGTCTAGAAAACTGTCCACGCAGTGACCGCTCACAGCAAACAAGACTGGGACACACTGATGCGGTGCTTTGAGGAGAATGCTTGAGTAATATTTGCACAGACCTCAAAATCTGTGTCACTAATCTAACTCAGTGATCTCTGGACTCTGTGGTCTGGCTGCTCTGAAACACAAAAATACGACCTGAGCACAGCTAATTAAATAAACCAGATGTTGCATAACACAATGTTCTCATGGGGTGAATTAATGCATGAAATCATTGCAGAAACAGAAATATCAGCCTTAAGTCTATTATCAGATGAGGGAGGTTCCTAGCATCACTTCAGTAACCTCCTCCTCGCTGTATTTACACTCCAGCTTCCCAGAGGAGCTGCACCCAGGGGAGAACTACAGCCAAAAGCCATTAGACCACCCTCTTGTGACACCTTACATTATTCATGTTTCATAAATCAATGCACGTCAACCTCCACTGAAATGCTGGAGTCTCCATGAAGTCTGAACATGGAAAAACACTTTGGTGCAGCTTATTATCGGAAGACCAGGGAGGAAAATACACAGGGCAAACACTTGGTCAGTCAGGTTCCAAGAGCTTGATCAGATCTGGTTGAAGGTTTTGATCCACTAATTTACTGTAAGCACTGAGGCCGGATATGAAGATTTCCCTCTAACTGATGAAGCTCTAATAAAACTAATTAGTTACATGTTTAATTTTAAAAAAATCATGACTTCACACGAGTGGCTGTTATTCCAACCTTTACATGACTGTTGCTAATTAGGTCACAAACGTACAAAGAAGATCTTTGAAACCAAATCTTTAGGCGCTTCACGTTTTCAATAGAGAACATTTTACTCCAAAAAGACTCATTAGCATCATCTCTTACTAATCTGGTGGTAGAAAGTAAATTATTCCTCAGAGCATCTAAAAGCTGTGATGTCCTGGAGTGATTGCTTTGTTTTGCTCCCTTCCTGAATATCAAATGGGTATTTGACAACCAAGAGATGCTACAAAGTGGGTCAGAGGAGGTTCAGGAATCTGTGGCATGCTGTGCGTGATCACCGGTTGAACATCACCGCGGTCGCCCTTCACCACAGCTCAGTTGGCCCCATCGGGTCTCCCCATGGGGCCTCTCTAGCTGCAGGTGTCAAACAAAGCCCGAGGCGCTCAGCTGAACCCATTTACATGCAAAAGTGCTACAATGGAATAAGATATCTGTGAAAGTCAGCAGAAATGGTAAAAGGAGCCCCTGCAGGAGGAAGGCTGCAGGCACGCATGCATGGGCACAGTGTGGGGGCAGAGCGGCAGGTTGAGAATCAGCAGGTAATTAGCACACACTCGATGCTGTTTCTCAGTCGGGAGCATTTCAGTTTGGACAAAATATACAGTACGTTCATATGCTGGTTTGGTGCAGCACAGTTTCTGATAAGCTGGTTGTGCAAAGTACAATTACACAAGGAATTTAGTACTTTACAGTTTGGCTGATGACTTTGTGGGTTAGGGGCCGAGTTAAAAACTGGGACAACTGGTAATACTGCCACACAAAATGAGATTTAGCAGAAATCCAATTTCACAGCATATTACTTTGTTAGAGCTGGTTTATAAATACTCACACTGCAGAGTCTTGTTTTTTTCCTATGTAGTGCCCCATGCCACTTAATAGACTTAGATAATAACCTCCAAAACTGCAGGGCACTGTTTAATTATTCAGCAACAACACTGTATGAATATTTGTGCCCAAACAATAAGAACTCCATAATAAGAATACACATAATGAGGCAGAGGAGAGGGAGGCTGTGTCCTTGGATCAGCGTGTGTGCACATCTCAACACCAGCGTGCAGACGACAGGCTCTGGACCGGGCACACAGCTTTCGACAATACACCACACAGCTGTTTTTCTACCTGTTCATCAACCTCACAGGGGAGCAGTGCATCAGGGTAACAAAAGCTCATGTCCTCTGTAGCACAGCAAAACACATGACTCACTGTATGACAGCATCAGCAAACTATGACAGCACATTCTTATGACAGCGTTTGCTCATTTGCAGCTCAGGGAGGAGGATCCTGTCATTTCAGCTGAGAGCCGCTCTAAAACACCATCTGACACAAAAACAAGCAGAGGAGTCCAAAAATCTACTAAAGCTTTAAAATCACCTTGATTACCTGGTTTTGATCAGTCGATCTGTGCACAACCGACAACTGCTCTTCATTCTACATCATCCAGAGCTCTGCTGATACAAGGCAGAGTAAAAATATAGGACAGCACATGGAAAATTTATGAAACCTTCACTGTGAAGCACAACCATATTCAGCCTAACAGATGAATCAGACTGCCAGCACAATAAAATAGAGACCTATGGAACAAGGATACAGGAGTAGCTGTAAAATCTAAATGCAATAATCTCACAAAAATACCTGGTACACAAGGTAAATACGCAGCACATTCCCAGAGAAAATGTAAATGAGACCAACAAGAAGTGTTGAAACAGTACTGAGTCTCCGAGTGTAAAATCAAAAGACTGGAAAGGGAAAAGGGCGGCAACAGAAAAAAGAAGAGAAAAGAGGAACTCGGGAAACACACAGAGAATGGATCTGCATCTCATTTGGGACGGACCAGGGGACTAATGAACTACCTCATCGCTTACCCCCTCACCCATCGCCCCTTCTGCACCGAATAGGGTGATGTAAGAGGGCAAGGGGGCCCAGACACACAGGAAGCGCAGTGTAAACAACAAGGACGGACTCTATGCCAAACCAGACCCCGTGTGTGTGTGTGTGTCTGTGTGTGCGTGTTCAGTAAATGTGATTACAACTACAATTTTAGATAGGAATTAGGAAAAACGTCATTAACCGGAGAAGGTTATTTTTAACTGTAAATCACTGGACTGCATTTAATGATACTTTTCTTTAATAATGACTCTGTTGATGTTTGTTGACTTGTTGTAATTGACATTTTACTGCAGAATTATGTAATATATTTGTGCTCATGACACAACAGAAAACAAGGACTGAATGGGGACTGTAATTAATGACTATTGTTCTTTGATAATCACTCACTTGTTCTGTAAAATGTCCAATAAATTTTCCTGTGGCTTGCAATGACATCCAAAATACAATTCACTATCACACAAGACAATCACAAATGAGAAGCTGGATCCAGGAAGTACTCAGCGTGTAAAGCTAATAAAGACAAAAGTGGACGCGTATATCAACCGACGAGGCTGAAGACACTTCAAAAGACAGCATTCCTGCTCTGCATGCCAATCGACCAGTGAATACTAATGTCTCTGTCAGTGACTGCAACAGCTTTTATCCCATCACCTGGCCTGGGCCCACGACAATGCCAGGCATTTAGTTTCTGCTCTCCCCTGTGCCAGCGTATGTGCCACAACGCCACCGCGCTGATGAAAGGCTCCGCTTATCTGAACCAGCAGCAGCAGCAGCTCCCCGAGGGACCCTGCATCTGCTGCTGCCACCTACACGCTCCGGCTTAAACGGATAAGTAACCTCGACAGTCCGACCAGAGGTGGGAGAGAGTGTGTCAAGCGCCACCAAACTCAAGCTGTTCTCAATGACATCGGAAGGACGAGGGGGGATTTTTGTCAGACCACACGGACAGCTTTCATCACAACTGGAAGCAGTGTACAGGCGTGCCAGCCCGTCACTCCTGGCAACCTACTTTACATCCCTAGTGGGGACTGGGAAGTGGTTTCAGTGACTGTGTTTTTTCCTTGTCTCCTGTCACAGTGTTGGACGAGTTATAGTTAGAAAAGGATGTGGACCATTTGTAATAGTTTGGGGAAGCTTGACTTGATCTTTTGGAGTTCAGTCTGTTGTGACCCCAATTCGATGTAACACTAATATGATTACACCAAAAGCCTACAGACTAGAAGAGCAATTCTTCACTGAGCCTGTCAGAGGAACATGGTCAAGAATTATAAGAAATGGTTCTACATGTAAGGAAATATATCTTTGACTAAGGAAAGCTCACACTCGACTATATTTTGAAGAATATGGGTCTGTGTCTCGCAGCATCAAACCTCCTCTCGTGAAGATGTCCGTCATCTGTATTTCCTTAATTTTCCATCTCAGTGTTATTTCCTTTGTTGTGCTCGACCACAGAACTTAACACTACGTGAGGGAGTATCATAAACATCCAACTGGTGCAAATGAAGTTTTTAATGGTACTTCTCTCCCCGTGAACCATCTCCACAAACAGAAGTGATGATATTTCCATCAGAACAGCCTTGTTGACATTTTGAAAGAGCTGTGACTGTGTGTGTCCTTTTCACAGGTAGCTCACTGAGCTAGTGTGTCACTGTGTTTCAATATGGTTATTTTCGTAAACATTACCTAAAGCAGAAATCAGTCCAAGCAGTAATCTCATGACTGTTCAACACACAATTATATCCAGCAGTTATCATTACCTGGATTTTTGTCTGCCCACAAAAAAACTTCTTTGCTGGCTGCAGGGTCCACTCACAGGTTTCATAATCACAGGTAACCAACAGGAGTCTGTGCTCTTCTTACTGTGTTTCAAAAGATGAAGCAGGCAGAAAATCTTACACACTACAGCAAAAAAATGGGTCAAATAGTTACACTGACGTCTGGTGCACCTGCCCAAGAGTGTGTATGTATTTACGCTATATGCCCTTTAGCTGAACAGGGACGGGTCTAATATTAGCGAGATGGTCTGGTGACTGGTGACTTTCAGACAACCAGAGAGCACAGAGTCACGTCTGAGATATTTTCAGATCTGATGGGGGTGGTGGGAACAAGCGACACAATCCAAATCAAGACTTCCCTATACTCGTCCTTCCTCCAGTGTCCCCGGGAGAAGGGAGGTGCAGCTGACGGATGATAAATTTAGGCTCCAGCACTGCAGCAGCAGCACATCAGCCTTCTTAATGTCACAGTCCAGACTCAAACACAAAAAGGGGTCAGGAGAAGCAGATTCCTTCCAAGTAGCACATGTGTGTGCTGCATGGTCCTCATACTTTGAGTAGTTAGTCGTAAGAACGGCATGTTTCACTGGCATTCAGTAACTTCCTTACTGCACAGCAGCTGCAGCTGTGCAACATCAGGATCAAATTGATCCCCAGATTTCATTCCTCTTTCATTTTTTGGTTTTTAATTGCATTGTTTAAAGCACTTTTAGTTTTCTTTGTGTACTATATGTGCTAAATTACTCTGCTTTATTGTTTCTTATTGTTTTTTGCACTTGTCTTACTCTAAATGTTGTCTGTTACCTTTTCCTAATACAGGAATACGTCACATTTGGGAAAATACAAGATTTGCTTGCTTGCCAACAGTTAAACGTGACATTAACTGACAAGATGAGCCCGCCTCTGCCTAAAGGTAACAAAAAAGTATCCAACTGACATTTCAAAGGCTCATTAACATGTTATATCATGTTTGTTTATTTAGTTAAAAAATAATTACTCTCGTGCAGTTTGCCAAACCTGGGGCGTGAGTATTGGTTTATTGTACCAAATTATTCTTGTTGTATGGAAAAACAAATGCTTCTTGACACAACTACTAATCACCAAGCTGTGTAACCAGCTTTTACTTTTCCACCTCAAAGTAATCGCAGGTGGTCCTCGACAAGTCATATCTCTCCCAGTGATCAACTGTATTACATATCAAAGGCTCTTGTTATAAGTAAAAGACCAAAGGAGCTGAAGAGGTGACGACAGGTTACGCACAATAAAACCAGTCATCAAAAGGATTTTCCAAATGCCAGACACCATCTTTGAGTTAAAGTTACAAGCATCTCATTTTAGAGGCAAATCTATTAAAAGTGTAGCCTGCAGTCATTTTTATCTGTGACTAATGATGCACATAATAGGACTATGGAAAGTGAGTGAATTATTACAGCCACCATCACATACGGACATAGAAGTCATTAGTGTGTATCAACAGTTTGTTGTATGTCAGCATTTCAGTGACATTAGCGGCTATTTATTTTTATGTATTTGCACACAAATAGTCCATGTGGTATTTCAGATACTAAGTAAATGTAATGGGTAAGAGGTGGTTTACATCATCTCTAATCCTACCCTCATCCATGCTTTCAAACCAAGCTCTACAATAGTCCTCTTCTTCCCTCCTAACTGTGAGGTTCAAAATTACTTATTACATTTCAGAAACTCAATATAGTTATCTCTGTCAAGGACGACTCAAAACAAACATGAACTGTGCCTGTGTGCACGTACTGACCGTGGCTTTCAGCAGCTACTTCCTGTTCGAACACAACAGAGACTGGGAGTTTGCACACTTTGAGTGGCGGTTAATGGAGAAGACCTTTTACATCATTTGCTTTTCCAGAGTGCTGAGGGTGGGTTAGAGATCCACCTCTTAAGAGAGGGTCAGTGTCTGGACATTGTGATTTACACCATCTGACTCGGCCAGCAGCGGCGTGACGCCTCCTCTATGAAGAGAGCTGAACTCTGGAGAGCAGTTCAATCCTTTTTCTTCCTTTTTTCCTCCCACACTGCATGTCTGGCCTTCATCTCTGGATCTCTGTCTTCACTCAGTTTTAGCCTCCTCTGTAGTTTGAATGTCTTATTTCTTACATCTGTGCTATCTGCCAGTGACACAAACCCCATCTTCAAACAGTAATTCCTGCCACAAAAACACAAACATGTACAAAAACCTGTGAATAATATGCAACTCCACTGATCTTCCTCTCACTGTTAGCAGAGGAGAAATAATATTGCGCACCTTGAGTATCTGGCCAGTGATGCAATGTTGGGCTCAGTGCTCCGAAACATTGAATATGAAATAAAAGTGACAACTTTAAAATTGAATTTGAGGGTTTTCACATCTTTACTGAGTGAACAGCATGAGACTTATTGCCCTGTCACTCTCCTACTGCACAATAACAATAAAAAAAGCAATATGTTTCTGACACAGTTCACACCAATAAGCTCCAAGTTCATACTTTAACCCAGTCTCATTTTAAAGCCAGTGTGAGTACAGACGAGCCACAACAACAACAAACGTGTCACCGTCTAAAACCTGCACTGTAGCATTGAGATCAGACCTCAGTGCCACAGCGCTGGCATCATTTCACTCGGTTCTTTGTGACTCAGATGTTTGTTCTTTTCACTTCTCTCTCCAAACTTCACGCAGGGCAAGAGTCCCACTAGAAAATGTGCTGAACGTGGGGTTTGAACATGTGGGAACTGAGAAGCCTCTTACAACAACAACGCAGCCTGAAGATTAATTCATTCATTAATTAATCTACACACAAAAGAAGAAATTCTGGGGTAAAGTTGAATCGGTTCATTGTTTAACATGTTTTTGCTTCTTAAAAGATAAAGATTTAAAAAGAAAAAATCATTTCATTGACAATGCAATCTGCAGCCACATATGCTGAATTAAATGGATTATGTAGGAACAACCCACACATAGGTTGGTTGTCTATAAAATGAGATTAAAAAATATATAAATAGCAGGATGATGGTGAGCCACTGTCATATATTTTTTATTTCACTGCATAACTGACTTAAAGCTTTATATTTTCAAGCCCACAGGACAGCTCATTTCACAGAAACACTTGCATAAACACAACAAATGGATTAATAAAGTTAAGTATCGAGTATGCAATATCATTTCAAATCCAAAACACACTAAAGGATTCTGTTCATCTTTACAAATTATTAGTGACAATATTGTTTTTTTTCTACATGACGGAGCATAGGGATGTTGCTATGGATACACAACACATATCTTGTGCAGAATATGAAAACATCTGCTTCTTGAAACCCACTTTACCACCACACTGTTAACAATTAATTCTGCACAAAAGCCACCACTCCAGTCAGTTGTTACTAGGATCCAATTATTAGGCAGTGTCTCTAGGAAGCCCCACGGGATCCTGTTAATTTACAAAGACACTAAAAGCGGCCACCAAAAATGGGACGCGGCCACACGTATTCCCCTGGTTACATAACCACTCCTGTGAGAACAACAACAAAAAAAAAATGTAGCCGACTGATCCTGTTCACTACAGGCTTGACAGCCAAAGCTGGTGGATTCTCCCTTATTACACAATAGACAAGGACTACACTATGATCTCCCTCCCTGTCACTCTGCTGAGGCTCTTCACTGTGACTGTACTGAAGCAGTCTACCTTTCTCATTACTTAAAACAAAGGATGCATCTTGGCTCATTAACAATTTAAAGCATCACCTCACTGTCTCCCACACATCCGGTTCCTCCAGTAAC
Source organism: Pseudochromis fuscus (assembly GCA_900323345.1). NCBI lineage: Eukaryota > Metazoa > Chordata > Actinopteri > Pseudochromidae > Pseudochromis > Pseudochromis fuscus. The sequence continues at coordinate 10,671 of OOFC01013138.1, read as the reverse complement.
TGTACGTCTTTGACGGAAGCAGCCAAACCCCTCTGAGGAATTATAAATCCAAAAGTAAAATAAGTGTTACTATTCATTTTAGCTGGTCACAGCCTAGTTGTTCAGGTACAGAGATTAAAGAGGGCGACCAGACAGAGCCGACAGCCAACAGAGTGGTGGAACGAAGAGCTCAGGAGGAAGAAAGCTTGCAGAACGAAAAGAGGGATTAGAAGAGCTCCAAAAGTCCTGACAGCAAATTTTCACAATAGTGGATGAAGCTTTCAACAGTTCCCGTCTGAGGGCTGGTGTTTTACTGCGGAGGAGCAAGTAAGCTTTCTGTAGTTCAACAAAGAAGAAAGTACTGACTGTCCAGATGCTTTCAGGTGTTGTTTACATATCTCGCTTAATGACGTTTTACATGGGAGCTGATAAAGTGAGAATTGATGTCTTTTCTCACACATTACTCTTGATTGTTGGACTCTTTCCTCCACTTTTTAACATAACTCTTTGTCCTGATATCATAAAGTTTAGATGTTTCCCCAAGTATGCGCTCCATTGTTGCACTGTGTACTTGTGTTGTTGTGTTGGATCACTTCTCAGAAAAAGCTGAAAAAGCAACTTTTCATCAAGCACAGAAAATACAACAGAGTTCCTAAGAGAGGCACGATATTATATATGTCATATAATGTCAGCTGCTCCTCCATGTTTTTAGCTTTATATGTTATTGAAAACATTTTGAAAGACACCCTGGGCCAATGGTCAAGATTCCCACCATCAGGGTGGAGCACAACCCTCCTCCTGCTTGATGCAGAGCCAAAACAAGCTGACCTCCCTCCATGAAACCTCCTGTCAGCAGGAAGGAAGTTTTTTGTTGTCAGAAGGAGGAGGTCGCATTGTGTGTCCCCTTCGATTTCCAGAAAAAGTCAGCATGTCAATACACAAGACTCTGGCATTGCAGATTGAAGACAGGACTTGGCGTTGGCAGACATCCAGCACGGGGTATTTCTTCTGGTCTCAAGCTGAGACATTTGTTACGACTGAGTGGCAAGACATGACATCGGCCTTGAACTGCACGATCATGGGATCACATAGTTTGTAATTGCACATATAAATCTGTAACTAAGCTGGATCTGGGCAGAGTGTGGTGTGGACTCTTTATCCTGCACTTTGGCCAAGAAGCTGATCTCATTAAAAATGTCTAGATTTCTGGAGTTTATTGATGCATCTCTGCACCAGCAGGCTGCACCTGTGTATAAACTATTCAGTGAATGTAGGAGGGGGAAAAACACAGCTCTGGTGGAGCAGAGCAGCACAGAGGAGACAGCAGAGAGGATGCCAGACCGCCTGTGAATGCATCACGTTTGTAGTGAGCTAAACATAACATACGGAGGGGGATGGGATGGGACTAGTGAGATTACCTCATCTAGCGCAAATTGTGTTATTATAACCCTCATGGCTGAGCTCTCTGCGAAAGGACTGGCAACATATTCTTTTTTTCCAGAGACAGCCATCAGCAGTCAGCTGATGATATTACATGACGTGTTGTTTTTATCATCAAAGACTCTGCAAACAGATAAATCACCTTTTCATCATCACACAGATTAAATTCTGCCTTGAGACTGAGGTGTTAAGCTTGTAGACAACAGGCTTGCGTTAGATTTATGGACTCTATCCGCATCTCCTAATGGATTGGTATTCATAATTCATCACTAAAATTTACTTCCAACCACACTGTCTATCTGTCTCTCTGTCTGTCCTCTTTTACCTTGATGCAAGTAACTGTTTCTCAACCACTGCACGGAGAGGACAACTGTTTCAAATCATTGTGTTACAACGTGTCAATATAAAAGACGTGCATGACAAAGCACTCGTGCAGGTTTTCCAAAAGAAGACAAATGCACGTCTATCAGGGAGAGACTTACATGTTGCTCCTGGCAGAGTATTTTCCTCCATTCCGGCGGCAATACCCTCGCTTTCTGTTCTTTTGTTCATTCAAACATGCGAGTTTCGGCTCCTCTCCTCCAGCAGTCCTCTCATTCCTCAGGCAGAGACCGGGGGAGGGTGGGGGGTAAAACTTGGGTCGACTCACTCCAGTTGCCTGAAAGGAGCAGGGCAGGAAATCCTCCAGATAGGAAAAAATAAATACACAAACAGAACCAGTACCCAGCCTGTTGACGGAGACACCCGCTGCTCCGGAGAGAAGTTATGAAAAGGTGTCCGAGTGAATTTGGGAGAAAGAAAGCCCGCGAGGAGGAGGAGGGAGAGAAGTTTCTTCCTCTCCGACTCTCCACAGCTGATGCTCTGCTCGTGCGGATGATCCCTCACTGGCCTCCGGATCGGACCGTACCATTACCAATATGGGGTGCGCCTCCTACTTATTATAATGCTTGTTAGACACAAGCTTGACCTGTCGTTATTGAAGACACACAGAGTTAATGCTACATTATATTTATCTCTATTATAATATTAAATCAAACTTTACCACCCAAAAATATAAGTTTTTAATGTGAAAAAAACTATTTGTCCCCCGGCGTTTTGATTGGTTCTTTCACCTACAAAAATTACACCGCTTACAGGAGTTCATAGTTCACATTCAATATAATTTGTCATTTCCATGGAAAGCCCGTGGTAGATAATATACAATATAGGGGTCATTCTCTTTAAGCTCTTTTTGCTTTCTAAAAAAACTAAAATTTGAAAAGGTAAAATGCACCTACAGTCAAATTAAAACAGTATAAATGTTATCAATTACTCCAATCAACAGTTTACACCAACAGAGGATTTCACATATTTAATTGGCAGAACTCTGTGGAAGACATATACTTTTCAAGGATTTAAAATCAATATCAAGTCTTTCAAGCAACTATATCTGCTCCATCAAATAAATAAAGACAGCAGAAAGTGTGGATTGTGTGGACTTTTACCTTCACTTAAGTAGCTACTAGATGAAAGCAGCATAAAAAGGGAAACTTAACAACCTCTACACTGAACTTTGCAGCCTCCAAACACAAACGTGAGGCTTTGAAGTGATGTTTCCAACTGTTAGTCTCTGTCAGGCAAGATAAGCTTTTTTAGGTTTTGTATTAAAAGCTTTGGAGAATGTACAGTATTCAGTGTACAGAGTATTCCTCTTTCTGACATCAGTGGGAACATGTTTTTGAGGATCCCGCTCAGTCAATTTCAGATAAATCAAAGCTTGTTCTGTATCCACAACTGTAGATAGTTAGTAGTTATGATGGATAGTAGATAGTACAATATGTTTTCTATGTGTTTGTTTTTTTAGAGTTGATTCCAAATGAAAGGTTTTACCTTCAAGTAATTTTCTATTTTCAGTGCATAAACTATACTTGATATTCCTGTTAGCCTGGTTTTTGTCTGAGTGATGGAAGTGTGATACGTTAAACAAGTTCCTCCACCCAAGTGTCCTTTTGTTTAGATTTTTTTAAATCAAGAAAACACAATCTTTTTTCCACAAGGTGCCTTAACGTGGTTTCATCTTCATTACGTAACAGTTTTAAGAACATCAGCGTCTCTCGTCTACCACCTGTGGATCTCTCGGAGCATCTGCCGAGGCGGGGGCTGGGCCAGGGGCTGGTCGGCACGCTTGAGAAGGGACACCCCGTCAAAAGGACCCTAGTGGGGCTCTTTTGTGCAGCTGTTGAGTCGCGTTCACCCAAACCCCCAAGAGCCACCTGTCATTGCAACTGGAAAGTGGGGGATGTTGAAGGAAATGGGGGTTGGGTGTGCAGTAGGATGTGTGGTTGGTTGATAATGGAGAAATAAAACCAAAAAAGGTGACTCTTAAATGTGTTTCAAAGTCTACTTGTAATCACATTACTCCTAATTCTACTGATAAATTAACATTATGATTTAAATCAATGATCTGGTCAAAGATCCCAGTCCTTGTGAAGTTATTAAAGTCTGTTGATTCATACACATAATTGAATCACAGATAAGTGGAAATTGAATTTACTGATAAAATGAGCAATTATGTGTAAAGTTTCCACTTCTTTCAAGTCAAGGAAACACTGAAAGAAAGCAAGAAAACATTTTTCTTCCTTTTTAATAAAAGGTCACTGGCTTCAAACAAAACCCAAGAGCATAATGTTTTGTTTAGTCACAGAAAATAGAAACCACATTTCACCACCTTCAGTTTTAACCACTAGCAGCCTTATGGCCTAGACACAATATTGAGACCAGTAAATTCTTTCATGTTTTAGGACAAGCTCAAATAATCCAACAACTCAACAATCTGCAACATAACAGGAAAATAACAGAAGAAATTGCATTCAGTTCAAATCTTTCTAATATTTATTTGTTTATATGACACAACTATAAAACTATGCTAAACTGTTTCTACACCTTTTATAGTTTCCTGCTGTGAATTTTCCTCTTTAAATATTATGAGAAAAATTTAACATAATTCTTCATAAACATAAACTCCTCTCAAGTGCTCTGCGGATAGGCATTTTTAGATCATCCTCATTTAGCCAATACATTGACACCCTCCAATCAATTCAGTTCAGTTCAATTTCATGTATGTATAAATCCAACAGACAGATCCAGACTCAGGGTTTGCACCATCTGCATGGACTGAGTGAGATGAAAGGAGAAGCTAAGAGAAGAAAAAAACGACTCCTTTCATCCTTTTATTGTCATTTCTATACCAAGCTCTTGAGCCAACATGTCTGCACACACTTGTACTCAAACACCTGTGTACACAGAAAAAGAAAAAAATATTTTCTAGATATAAAAGCATTTTGAATGAACAACATACGCCCCGCTAATGACAGTTAGCTTGTTACCTATACTTGCAGGACGAGATATGATGGATCACTTTGATTATCATTGCACTTTTGTCAATAATCCATATTTATTGTCAGTAATTTAATTTTTTCCATTGCATAACCATCCATCTATTTATTTATTTTTCTTTTATTTAAATTGAATTGCACTATCACTGTATGTCTGTTTACATTTTAGCAAAAAAACCCAAAAAGAGTCAAATTCCTTATATACCACACACATACTTGGCAAATAAAGCTGATTCTGATATTTAACTTTTTTGAGAAATAACAGTATAACCATGTCAACAAATACACACTGACCTCCTGTATATATGTTTCGCAACATAAGAAGATGTAACCCATTTACAGGCACATTTTCAGGATAGGTTTACAGAGCTTCTTAATACTTTATATCCACATAGTAAACAGGAAGATAACCTTGCATTTTTTAGAATATGTGACTGTCACAAAGGAAACCATACACCCCTGCACATTAGACAGTAGACCTGGTGCCTGAGCCAGACGTGTGATAGGAAAATTAAAGGGCAGAGGATAAAAGCATACCTCACTGTCAGGAGCCATGTGTCCATTTATCACACAGCCGGGTACCTTACTGTCCTAATGAGCCGTTCACAGTAAGAAGGATGCACAGCAGCAGAAAACAGCACCACCATTAACTGAGTTTTAGATGTGTTGAAATGTTGCATGACTTCAGAAAGTTCTGCAGTGACTAATGGGACTTTTATCTTCTTTTCTTCTCCATCACCCTTCTCCTCGTTTTTTGCTTTTTAAATCATACCAGGCTCTGCAAGTAACCTATGAACCTGCATCATCCCCATTAGTGAACCACTCATGCGACCTCACTGCACACAGGAAGTGGAGGAGCCCCTCCTCCTCTATCCATCCCTCAGTTCTCAAGAAAGGACTTGATTTTGGAGCTGCAGCTGCACCCCTCACTTAACACACAGAGAACCCCCGTACCACACACACACAAACACACAAAACCACACACACATATCTCGTTCAAGTGCTTCAGATCACCGTAAGCGGTTCAAGCACTCAAAGAAGGCAGTTAAAAGAGAAGACTGGGAATAAGAGAGTAAACAAAAGTGATCATCACAGAGAGTTTGCATCAGTACACGCACATCTTGAAAACAAAAGTAACCATTGAAGCGACAGTAAAGCAAAAAAAAAAGCTCAAAGGAGTTGTAAGAGAAAGTTGAGACCCAGTAACAGATTATGTGGGACAACAGGTACTGCAGGACAAAAAAAGAGCTATTGATGAGGGCTGATCTGAGGAAAGATAAAAGTCTGTAGCCAGCTGTGGCGCTTCCTTTGAGTTTTGGTCTATTTGAAAAGAAGACTCCAGTTTCAGAAAGGGACAAGGTACAGTTCAACATGAAGAAAAAAAACACCCACGTGAAACCAAAGAGTCCTGCTGAAGTTGATGTAATGATACGTGATTTAAATGTGACAAAAGTAAGTTCATCTCATTTGAAAACTGCTATATAAATATATGTAACTCTTCAGCACTAAGATCCATTTGGAAAAGCAAGTCTTCCATTAATCTGAGTGTGTGTGGCAGTTTTCTCAATTTTACCTCGTGGGGGAAAAGGCTTAGAACAACTTTATATGTAATATCTAATTATATAATAACAGCATCACTCTCAGCCTTTCTGATGTTGAAGTAATATTTTCTATGTTTACTATGTGTATTAAAAATTAGGTTGTGGCTCATGAACCAAAAGTGTTAAACTCATAAAAAGCATATAAAACCAAGTTAGGGGGTCACTAAATAGTAGGTTTCATCTTCTGGCCACTATGAATGTTTTTTACACACTGACATGAAAGTCCATCAAACAGCAGTTGAGATATTTCAGTTACTTTGTTACTATGGCTAAAAATCTACCTGTTCAAGAGCAGAATTGACTAAAAAAAATCCATTAACAAAGTTATAACAGTATGGAAACAACTCAGATACCTGCCATCTAACATATTTTTGGACCATTGCTTTTTCCAAAGAAAGAGCTCCTCTCTCTCACACTTTCTATTCCAAGGAGCATGGTCACCGCCGCCACCGCCAGTATGTCTAGAGGTCAGCTACTGTGAATGGCAATGCTAACCCTTATCCTGGTAATGAAATAACAATAGCAGGAATGTTCAGAATGTCCCCAGAGAGCATTGACCCAGCCTATGGTATAGACTACTGAATACACTATCTCTGCCTTCTGCAAATGTAGCATGTTAAGCAGCAAGGGTGGGGCAGCACAAGGGAAGAGTGGATGTGATTCTAATTAGTTATGATGGATTTGCTGTTTAAACGTTTGCTTGCACTTGCCTAATGCATTGTCGCTAAAACAGATTTTTTTTTTCCACATAACACTTTAGTGATGTCACCAGAGTTGGGGGTGCTTGTGGATCAGTTCAGTTTGCTGTCAGGTTTCAGAAAGAAGCCACTATTTCTGTTGCCATTGTCTGAACCCAGCGGGGTGAAAGGTCACCAGCACCTGTAGGGGGCCTGTACATTCAAATAATTTACGACCGTGTTGTCTTTTGTTTCTTGTCGTGTGATTTAATCATGTCCAACATCACGTGTCACACTGGAAAAATGCGTGCATGAGTGCTGGCTGAGAGGTAGGGAGAGATAGAGTGTGGGAGAGTTGCCTGTTTCTTTGTGTTTCTCTGAGGGGTGCTGGGAAAAAGAGTCTGTTTGGTCTAATTCATCTGAATTTTGTCTGACTCTTATAGTGGGCTTTGAGTTGGGAGGTCTCGCTGTATTGTTGACTTTTTAATTTGTGTGTTTCAGATACAGTATGTGTGGACTTACAGCTGCATTGTATTAAAACTAATCTAAATTTCAGGGTGAAGAAAAAAGCACTTCATCTTGTCTTAGCTGGCCACATATCAACAATGTTCTTGGTTTGAATCTAGCTTAAAGTCTTTTTAAGTAAGTGAAGCATAGTAGTGGTAAGTAATACACCACACTATTAACCTCCCTGCTTTTTCCTTCAGTGGGTGGGGGAGCTGGAACCCATCCCGGCAGACACTGGGCGAGAGCCAGGGTACACCCTGGACACCCTGGTCGCCAGTCCATCAGAGGGCAAACACAGAGAGACAGACCCCCATTCACACTCACATTCACAACTACAGCCACTTCAGAGTCACCAGTTATCCTAACATGCATGTCCTTGGACTGTGGGAGAAAGCCAGAGGCCACAGCCAACCAGCAAGTTTAAACCCAGAACCGTCTTGCTGTGAAACTGGCTTGGCATCACTTAAAAAAAAAAACAGATCTGTTCATGAAGAGTATCTTGTTTCATCTTCACCGATCCAACCAAAACTGGTCATATAATTAGAAAATGGTTTGTGTTGATAACACTCAGGGATAACATTGCACTCGCTCCAGCACTCCACCCATCTAATGACTAATAATCACATTTAGCCGTGCTCGAATCTTCCTGTGAGACAACAGTGCTGAACACTGCACCATTGTGCCACCCAGTAACACACCAGCACTCCAATAAAACCAGAGACTTTAGAGGGAGACACATTAAAACTAGCCATCAGAACCAGCAGGGATACGCTGATTCTTAGCTCCTATTCCCAAGAGTACGTCAAGCTCAAAATGCAGCAGTTTCTACATGTTTCTGACTCTGAAAGCTTTTTCCAGAGCCCCATACGACATTATACTATTTACAGTAAAACCAAGAACATTACACAAAATCTGGTGTAAAATTAAAGCTATGAACTCTATCGAAATCATGTAAAATTGCTGTATTTTCACGAGTTGGTTTTACATTATTTTACACTATTTTTTCACCCCAGCTGTCACAAAATTTGTTTTTTTCTTGTATAAAATGTGTATGTGAAATAAATTCATCCCCTTTTTAAAAACCCACCAGTTAATACTGAGTGGATGTTATCTGTTAAGTCTATTAAAAGTCTAGCATCTTGTTTCTGAACTTTAAAAGTCCCCGATGCAGCCCAAACTGACACAGCAGTGAACATATGCTTGTTTGCAATTAATGAACAGAATCAATCTTAGCTCATGGACTTGTCAAGTCTGTTTTTAAGTAAGTCAAGTATGCTGCTTTAAACTGTTCTCCATACGGGACACAATAAAGACAGCAGTTAACACAGCCCAGCACTGCTCCTCTTTGCACAGCTTTCTTTTCCCAGCCTCTCCAACAACAGGTGGCATTACCAGGGGCTCACTTTGCCGTCTTCCACGAGGAATGAGACTCCACAGCAGTATGTCTCAAGCAGCACAGACCATGACGTAATGGTCTAAAACGTGCTATCAGTTATAAACAGGGCCAAAACACGTGGAGTTGGCTCCTCTCTCCGCTCACCCCCAGGGCCCCTCTTTCTCCTTTTCCTCGTCTCTCTCTCTCCCTCACCCTCAGCCCCTCCACCTCCCTTCTGCTCCATCGCACTCTCTGTTTATGAGTGCATGAATCGCTCCATTTCACTATACCCAGCTCCCAGCCCACTACCAATCCCACAACTGCCTCAATAATAGAAGCCCCCCCTCCTCCCCGTGCTTTCATTTCCATGACAACCCACAATGAGGAGAGAGGGAGAGAGGAAAATAGCAGAGGGAGAAAAAAAACGTGAATGAGAGGGTGGGAGTGCCTTCCCTTGACCTCTGGTTTCATTTGTAAGGAGGGAAACCTTCATGACAACAGCTTGAGTTTCAGTGAGGTTAAACTGACCAGTCAGGAGAGCATGAGCAGCAGCAAGTGCTCAGTCATCATGCAAGAAGTCTATTAGGCTGCAAAACAAGAACGAGACATTCATTTAGTTAGAAGTTACTTTACAAGAGACCGAAAGAAAACAAGGAAATTAAAGAGGGAGGAAAAATTGCAGCTGGGGATGTGATAACATAGGTATTACCATGTGTTTATATTAAGGTGCTAACATGCAACAACTATAATATTATATTAATATAACTATGTTCAGCATTTTAGTTTAGTAAGTTAGTGTTACATTTGTTATACAGCATCAATACAGCTGAGTCTGGGAGGAATATAACTTCACAGGTAGAAGTTGCGAGTGAAGTTTGATCTAATGGTGCAAGATTAAGATATGGAGTTTATCCAGTGTTATCTCCTGAGGACAACATACAGTTGTGCTCATAAGTTTACATACCCTGGCAGAATTTGGGATTTTTTTGGGGCATTTTTCAGAAAGTGTCAATAATTAGAGAAAAAACTTTTTTCACTCATGGTTGCTGGTTGGATGAAGCCATTTATTGTCAAACAACTGCGTACTCTTTTTGAAACACAATGACAACAGAAACTATCCAAATGACCCTGATCAAAATGGCCAAAAAAATCGCAAATTCTGCCAGGGTATGTAAACTCATGCGCACAACTGTAGCAGCAACAATTTCCCAACTTTGGATCAATAAATTACAAATTTAACCCTTTAATTAAATTAAATTAAATTAACCCGTTAACCCTGAACATTTAGCTGTTGACAGAAAGTGACAGGTGTCAATCAATTCACCCTAATTCCTCGGCCATTTGCGCTAGCGACGTGACTCCAGCTGATTCTGAATGCCGACAAGCACAACGTCTGTACATTACCGTAATGTAGGTAATATATATATGGGACAGACGTATGTAATATAAATGAAACACTCCACTCTTCAGCTTTCATAATCAGCTGGAATCACGTCGCTAGCGCAAATAACTGAGGAATTAGGGTACGTTTGCTTATGCTAATCACTCTGTATCTCCAGTGGTATGCTCAGTGTTAGAGGGTTAATATCCTTACTCACAATGCTAACAACACTGGGTAGATTATACTGTATATAAATGGTAAATGCAGTACATTTATATAGCGCTTTCATGACCTTAGCTAGGTCCCAAAGCGCTTTACAAGGCAACACATTCACCCA
>OOFC01013137.1:9245-23814 GCA_900323345.1 Pseudochromis fuscus | reverse complement strand
AGCACCTGTCTATAAGGCGCTATTGAATTCATTCGAACAGTTTCATGTGGTCCACTCTGACCGGGTCTGATGTGACGAGGCTAAATGTATCAGTGGCACGGAGCTTGCTAGCTTGTAAAAAGCTAACAAACTTCGTGCCGCTGATACATGAGAAACATGAGAAACCGGTGTTTGAGTTCAAAGTGTCGGAAAAAAGTAGCGGCTTATAGTCCGGAAAATACGGTAATTATATTTCCTTACTGAGTGGAAATATGCTAACACCATCGACTGTGTATAGAAAGGACGAAGCTGCCCAAAGTGTGTGAGACTTAAATCTTACTTACTCACTAAATCCTCTTCTTGAAGTCTAATATCAGGTCAGTTCAATCACTTTTGGAGCCAGCATCTTGTGGCCATCGATGGTACTGCACTTTTCAGACCCGGTCGCTGAGTCCAATTTTTATACTCAGTCTGTGTTTAAAACCAAACCTTACATTTCTACATACATGAGCCACACCGGTGTTTAAGCTGCAGGGTTCAAAGCGTCAGAAAAAAGTAGCGGCTTATAGACTGCAAAATATGGTATTTGAGTTCAGTTAAAAGAGTGGCACAGAAAACATGCTAAGCTGTGTTGCCTTCATGAGTATTGGTTGTGATATTAAATATGTGGATGTAGAGTTATTTAACATAAAAAACAATGATGATCTCCTGGTTTTAATTGTCTTCTGTGAAATTAGACGGACTCTCTTTGAATCTCCTCACATATACAACAGGTGATTATCCTGTGACCAAGGCCTTTGGGTCAGTGTTTCGGTCTATTGCAAAAGAAGGTCGAGGTATGTGCTCAAAAACCCTGACATTAGCTAAGTACCGTGCCTTCATAACAGGGAAACCCAATGATTTGTATAGAAATGGTCACGTTTGATAACAATTGCAAAAATACCGACTTCAAATGAGCCTTAGCGTCTTAAATTTATAGGGGTTCATGTGTGTCAATGTGCTTTTAAATCCATGAATTTAAATCACTCTCAATATTTAACATGTATTTTAGCACCAGCAATAAAGCGTCTCTCCCCAGCGGGGTCTGCAGTCCGAGAAACGTCTCCTCATGATTCACCAGCCAATCAGCCTCCCTCTACCTCACAGGCACATCACTGCCAGACAAACCAGAAAAGAAACACTACGGCGGCTGATTCAGGACGAAACGTTCAAATGCACTTTCATTTCTCCGTCATTCCTAACACGACAACACAGGACAGGCTGTTCTGTGCTGCTTTCAACAAAGAGAGAAGGAGTGGAGTATTAGCGTCACGGTGATGCTGGTGTACAGGTGTGAGGATGACTTCAAGCTTGTCATAGAAACCCCTATTTTTTTAATTTTTTTTTAGGATCAGAGTCACAATCTTTGTCGTTTTACCACAGGAAGTTGAAGAAACTAGTGTCGTACCAGAGTACAAAGTAAGTCATTGTGACATCCTCTGAATGAGTGCAGCCAGAAGTAGTACAAACTGCTTCTTATATTCCAGGTATTTACAACAATGACTTTTATGGAGCTTTTAGTCGCAACTGGTGGTTTAACAGGGGATGCTGAGGTGTAATCAAATGACCTAAGGATAAAATGTTGGTCATGTGATCACATCCGACACCTGCTAGCTTTGGTTTTCATTGTGGAAAATCTTAGGGTGTTACCCAAGAAACACATGGTTACATTTTGATTACATGATGAATTGTGTATGCAGAAATCCCTCTTACTTATAATAAGTGAATGTCTTAACGAGATAGTGTTGCTATGCCACCACAAGAGGGCAACAGTGTTCACTATATAGCATCAGTATGACTCTCTAAGTGCTTTCTAGATGATTGAAGCCGTGTTTGAAAGCTTCAGGAGGATAGTTATTGAGCAACACTTGGCAACATGTTGGGGCAGAAAAGACCAAATCAGAATAAGGTTGTAATAATGAGCTGTAATTATCCTTTTATCAACAATAAAAGAGTTGGTTCTTATTCAAACATTCAACATTTTGTTTAAGTAAGTTTGTATTAGCTTCTCCTTGTGTGCGAGTCATGATTGCATGAAGTGTGTTTTCCCACTGTTAGCGCTGATTGCTAATTAGCTTTTCCGAGTGCTCTAAATATTTAGACTGTATCTCCACACGTGAATATCCTGTGAAAGCTTTCATGCGTGCTCAATCATCTGGTGTGTGTGTGTGTGTGTGTGTGTGTGTGTGTTCGTGTCGACTACAGTAGCGTGCCTCCGCTAACTTCTCCCCGCTATTAGCCTTTTGCGTTCTTTTTCCGGGGGCCAGATTAGCGGCATTGATAAAGCTGACCTCATGTTAATCACGCTGATTCTGGCGCCGCGCCGCATTTTTCTCATATCGTAATTTCCCCTCTATTTGCATATTTTCAGTTCAGGCAGACTCCCACTTTCATTTTTTTTCTAAAGCTATTCTTTTATTTTTCTCATGCTAGCTGACCTCTTGCTAACCTGTCAGTGCTGCATAAGGTGTGTTTTCCCTCTTTCTCTCCATGAGGGATTAAGGAGCCTATTTGTTTGCCGTGGCATTTAAGTGGATTTCCTAAGGCACTTGTGTGTGTGTGTGTTTGTGTGTGTCCGCTCAGTGCTAATTCCTCTGAATGGAAGGAAGGCTCTAAATGGCTTTGCTTATGAATGAAATGGCAGCGGCGGCGGCCCTGAAGACCGGGTGAAAGAGATGGACTGAAAGAGGCACGGGAGCAATCGAATCAGTGATTAATTAATGAGAAGCTACAGGGAATTGAAACACTGCCTGACCTCTGCCCTTGGTTAACACACACACACACACATACACACACACGTTTTCTGACAGACCAGTTGCATCTTAACGTCGCTCTGAATGAGTGTGTGTGTCAAGCTTGGGCAAACCTGCTAGCCAGTCACTTGTGTGTGTGTGTGTGTGTGTGTGTGTTTGGTGAAAAATCTCTCTGCAGAGGATTAAAGCCTCACATGGCCTTCAGATCAATTATTCATCCCTCATCTCGATTTCTCTCCATTGCTTTTTGGCTGTTTAATTTGCTCTTCTCTCACCTTTCCATCTCATGTTTTTTTTAATGCATGGGTTCATCCTCCATTTTTTTTTTTCCCCCTCCCCTGTGTGTGTTCGGACTCACCAAGAATTGGACATGAGATGTGACACGTGACGGGTGAAAATCTCTAGGAGGTCACCCTCACTTCAAACATCTAATATGCTCTCTGTATATGTGCTTTCTGTTCCCCTGGGCTCTCTGTTAAGCTCACACACACACACACACACACACACACACACACAGAGGCCAGTACATCTCTGTCAATTAGGTTGACAGATATGGTGCTGTATCCTGTTTGACGGACACACATCTGCTAATTCAGACTCCTGAGAGCACTTCCTGGCCGCAGGTGTTTGTGTGTGTGTGTGTTGCTTGGATTTTTAATGTGTGTTCATACTACACAGTCCGTGCAGTATGTCTTACGTAACTTTTCTTGCTGTGAACCTGTCAGGGGACATCTTGTGGTCGTATAAATCACTATATTCTTTCAGTAGCCAGAAGCAGAAAAGATAAATTAGTGTGACATTAAACCAAAGAAAAAAGGGTTCGAGAGGTTGTAGGGACTTATTGTGTGTTTTGACTTGTACCATACACTGTATACTAAAGATTCACCTGGCAACAGTGATGTCATCGTGTCATTGGTTTCTGGATGTGAAATTTAGCTATAGGGACTGAAATGATTTGTCGTACCACGCTGTGAAGTTGGACATTTTAACACTGAGGTCCATTGGGACAGACTGTATATAAAAATGGATGAAGGTCGTGTGATGTCATCGTTGGGTTGTGGACTCATGATTTGAAGCTAGGAGATCATCTTTTGAACACCACCATGTTGGTTGTTTTGGGCCTGAAGTGACCATATTTGTATATGATGGAAGGAATGAGGAGGCGGGTCTAACCCCTGAACCTGAGGTCACTGCATCATGTGTGTGAGACTCGACTTTAGCGCTGTTCTAATTGGATACTCAAGTTGTCGATCAAGCTAACCACACCTCTAAATATTCCTCTGTTTGAAACCTGGACCTGGTGTCAACAGTAAAATATAGTGGAATTAATTAACTTCAATTTAATAGCTCAGCTTGTTAAATAATTCCATGTTAATGAAAATACTAAAATACAGTGTCATTTTTGTTTTGTTTTTAAAGATACACTACCCCAATAAAGAGGCATAGATTACAGACAGTGGTGCCAATTTGTGTGTGAAATTATTGTCCATTTACAAATAAAGCAAAGAAGTTTGGTTATTGACAACAAGTCCACAGCAAGTCCACTTCATCTTTAATCCAACAGCTGTTTGAATGTTGATGTAAAAATGTGAGAGCAAAATGTTGGCATACATAACATTTTCAGTGCATTAAGCTATTTAGGTGACTAGCATGTTCACCAGTTAGCGTGGTTCACCAACAACACTTGTAAAACACCACCAGGATGATATATTTCGAGAGGACATGATAAATTTCGCTGTGTGACCAGGACTTGGGAGTGTGGAGGTTAAGATGGCGAGATGTTAGTAATAAATATTTCAAACATGCTGTTATCGTCTGCACAGTCTGTGATCTCTCCAAATTGACTGAAAGTTTCTCAGATGTTGCTGATTTAGCTGCGTGGCTTTCACCTTGTGTTCACTCGCACCGATGAACACAATCCCTCTCCATCAGCTTCCAAGCGTGAACGGCGAAGTAGTGTAATCGCCACTGAGGATGGCCATTACAATGCCTAATAGAGGCTTCAACACTATAACATAAGTGCCATGTGAGGGGCTACCCAGCCTTTTAGAAATCTGCTGATGTGACAGTCTTACATGAACGCAAGGAAGCCTTTGACTGATCAAATAATGTACGTCGTAAAACTGTGCTGCAAAAATTAACATATTTTGTCATGAAGGGGCCCAGAGAGGGGATCCAAATGCAGGACAACAGGCAGGTTATTGCTGCTGCTAAACTGAATTAAAGGATTACAAAGGCAGGGAAACATATCAGAGGCTGGGGTAGAGTCCAGAATACAGGCAAAGATCCAAAAAAACAAGCAGGACACGAGTAGAGCAACGTGAAAGAAAATGAAAGCAATGGCACCAGGTACACAAACAATCTGGTAGCTAAGATGTGGGAGACTTTGAGGAGAAATGCTGATCGGCTTGTGAGCAGAGTGAGATCAGGAGACAGGAGTGGAAAGAATTAAGAGAAAGCAGAAAGAACTAGCAAGCACCCAGAGAGCACAAACCTTCAGCAAGGCATAACCCAGTAATACTGATGCCCTCTTGTGGTGAAAGGGTCAGGGTAGGGTGTTGCTGAAGCATTTACTCATTATAAGACAAACACAGACAAACACAGGGAACAACGTAACTTCCTTAGTAGTGGTAACACTCAGAGAGCACAAACCTCCGCAAAGGCATAGTTAATGTATATGTGTCTGTTTTTGATCTACTGTCTTCACCAAGTTGTAAAATGATAAATATTTAGCGCTTTCTTGACCTTAGCTAAGTCCTAAAGCGCTTCACAAGGCAAGTCATTCACCCATTCACACACACAATTACACACCAATGGCTACCGAACTGCCATGTAAGGCACGAGCCACCATTGGGAGCAACTTAGGGTTCAGTGTCTTGCCCAAGGATACTTCAACATGTAGACAGGAGGAGCTGGGGATTGAACCCACAACCTTACAATTCATGGGCAATCCGCTCTACCAGCTGAGCCACATATTGTAGACATTATCATGCAGCATATCAGTGTTCAACAAAATCCACCAAAGGCTCGTTAATGCTTTCCGCAAAGGGGGCGTGCACCACTAGCAGACTACCAATGCGCTCTGTGGATGTGGACGTGCTCCATTCATACTTAATTTTTGCAGCTTGTTGGTGCACTTGGCAGACGTGCTCCACGTATGCGCACCAGTGACTTGAAATTTTCTACCGCCGATACAGCAGGGGGCAGAATAGAGCTTTATGTTGGTTTGCGACTTAGATCAAAGAACAAGAGGTCGCTTGGGTATTCAAATAGTTTCTGTAACAACGAGGAAGCAGAAAAGATTGTTGTCCATTGTAACAAAACGTGATTTTCTTGAATTTCGGGATTTTGATGCCATGCTCTGAACTTAGCCACATTTTAATAATTTGCTCCTTTGATGATATCCAATCCTTTAAAGAAAACCATCAAGATCTATTCAGGTTTTTTTGTATTGTTGCTAAGAGTCAGACAAACGTACACTTCCTTGGTGGAGGTAATGATAAGAACCAGGACAGAATGACAGAAAAAGCCATGAGATATTTGGGCTACTGTATCAATATTAGCTGTACCGTAGTACATTATAGTCTTCCCACTAATATAGAGAAAGTAATATTTCCTAAAATTGCGTCACTGAGCCTACAGTAGTGTGAAATCTCCCTCCCGCTCCTTTCATTCACTCCTTCCTCCTTCTCTCTGTTCACATGTTGGCCTGTTGGCATTGAACACGATAGCAGAGCAACATTTTCTGCTCTCCGTGTGGCAGATAAACGTCTTATAACCTCCTACAGGTATGAGATCAGCTCTGGTCACGCTTTTTCACATCCTATCGGACCCCTGGTACCTGAGGCCTGTCAGTGGCAATCTGCGTGGATTTGGAGGGTTGTAAGCTGTAAGTAAGCTGAGATGACAAAGCAGGAGCTCGAGTCTTAGCAGATGGTTGAAAAGGGAAAAGAGGATCCTTCATGTCCTGTGGATGGTCTTTGTGGTTGATGATGTTACTGAAAAAAATTTCAGACTTTCCTCCTTCAAACTTCTGCTCTGTGGCTGCGACGACTCTGCCCCATCACCTCGGCTACAGATACCACAGCGATAGAGATGTGACTTCACAATACTTCCCAATGAAAGTCTGCGTTGCTAAGCAACTCAGAGACCGCAGTGGCAAGATACAGGGGTGTTTCCTGGCTGATGAGAGAGATGTGTGTTGTGTGTGTGTGAAGAAACTGTAAGTGCATTAAGCCTCCCCCACCTTGATGCATACATTTCATATGTAAAACTCACATGTAAAAAAAACACAAGCTCAGCACATCACGTTGAGGCTGCATTTGAGAACGATGCTGCGTTTTTTCTCAGGAGGACATTTTGGGAAGATAAACCGGTTTTGTTCTGGATATTGACGAGGCAACCAGATCGTGAAGTCAGCCTTTTTTTCTTTCACCACTCTCACATAAAAATTGATCTCTCGCTATAATTCCTTCTCAGAGTCCCCATTGTGTCAGTGTAATAGTTGGTGTACTGTACGCATCCATATTCATGAGCGGGGAGCTTTGAAACAAAGTTGCTGCCTATTCGAATGGATATCATCTTGGAGTGAGGGATGAATTTATCAATAATGTAAGCTGGTAAAAGTTTAATAGTGTTTGCTGTCTCCTGTGTTTCCACATGGGGAAATTGCTTGGTCAGTTATCTAACCCCCAGACCCAAAATAACACACAGACCCATGATAAAACACAAGCAAGTTTATTGTAATTAAGACTGTATTTCACTGTAATACAGTTGTGCTCATAAGTTAACACACCCTGGCAGAATTTGCGATTTTTTTGGCCATTTTGAGCAGGGTCACTTGGGTAGTTTCTGTTGTCTGTTCCATCCATCCATCCATCCATCCATCCATCTTCTTCCACTTATCTGGGTCGGGTCGCAGGGGCAGCAGCCTAAGCAGGGAAGCCCAGACTTCCCTCTCCCCTGCCACTTCCTCCAGCTCTTCCCGGGGGATCCTGAGGCGTTCCCAAGCCAGCTGAGAGACATAGTCCCTCCAGCGTGTCCTGGATCTTCCCCAGGGTCTCCTACCGGTGGGACATACCCTGAACAGCTCACCCGGGAGGTGTCCAGGAGGCATCCTGATTAGATGCCCAAGCCACCTCATCTGGTTCTTCTCGACGCGGAGGAGCAGCAACTCTACTCCGAGCTCCTCCCAGATGACCTCGCTTCTCACCCTATCTCTAAGGGAGAGCCTGGACACCCTACGGAGGAAGCTCATTTTGGCCGTTGTACCCGCGATCTTGTTCTTTCGGTCTCTACCCAAAGCTCGTGACCATAGCTGAGGGTAGGAAAGAAGATCGACCAGTAAATCGAGAGCTTTGCCTTTCGGCTCAGCTCCCTCTTCACCACAATGGATCGGTGCAGAGTCCACATTACTGCAGACGCCGCACCAATCCGCTTGTTGATCCCACGCTCCATCCTTCCCACACTCTTAAACAAGACCCTGAGGTACTTGAACTCCTCCACTTGGGGCAGGATCTCCTCCCCGATCCGGAGAGAGGGCTCTCCACCCTTTTCCGACTGAAAACCATGGCCACGGATTTGGAGGTGCTGATTCTCATCCCGGCCGCTTCACATGCGGCTCCGAATCGATCTGAGAGCTGAAGGTCATGGTTTGATGAAGCCAACAGGACCACATCATCTACAAAAAGCAGTGACCCGATCCTGAGGTCACCAAACCAGACCCCCTCAACATTCTGGCTGTGCCTAGAAATTCTGTCCATAAAAGAGTACGCAGTTGTTTGACGATAAATGGCTTCATCCAATCAGTAACCGTGAGTGAAAGAAGTTTTTTCTCTCATCATTGACATTCTCTGAAAAATGGCCAAAAAAATTGTAAATTCTGCTAGGGTATGTAAACTTATGAGCACAACTGTATCTACAGTGGAATACTGTATATACAATAATCCTTTATATTGTAAATACAAAAGGATTTCGGGAAAAAATATTGGTACTATTGTAATTACTACTGGGGTTTTTTTTGGAGGGAAAACAGCTCAGTTTTTCCTGCTCCGGTTTTTTCCCGCTCAGGTTTACTGCTTGGCGGGAAAAACAGTTCAATTTTTCCCGCAGTAAACCTGGACAGGGAAAACTGACCAATCATGAGAGATTTGTCTTTAAAAAGACAAATGCTCTTGATAAATTGTAGGGTTTTCGTGGCTAAAACAAAAATTAGGGTTGACAGTGCTGTGCTGCAACTGTATTCTTTTTTTTAATGTTTAAAGTAAGTGAATACATCTACTTTTGACCATGACCACAAGGTTTTCCCAGGGTTAACACAGTATGTTGAGTTAACCCCATATACATATAAATATGTCTGAAGGGACAATACTTATATATCCAATATATACTTGGTTGTTTTTTGTGCTGTTGAGGAAATGTTCTTGATGACTTGTGGGATCTGCAGGATAAATTAGAGGTAAATCAGGTGCAGTGTTGTGGTGCAACTGTATTATTTTTTTAATGGTGTGAAGCTAATGAAGCTGCTAACTGATTCACAGTTTTAATACAGTAAAATAATGTGGCTGTAAACACTTCAGAGTAACTTTCTTATGCTAGTGCAGCTACTTGGGTGAGGTGCTTTGTAAGGACATTAAGTTGATGTGGATGTGTGTTAAGCTCCTTCTTCTTCCTCCCTCGTCTTTGACTTTTCTTCACATCTCGCCTGTCTCTCCTTTCCTGCTCGTCGTGTCTCTTTTTCTCCCACATGCTCTGCCTCTTACATCCCCCCCTCTCCCTCCACCCTCTCCGTCTCCTTCCCATCCATCCTCTTGCCCGTTTTTCAACCCGCCTCTCATATGGCAGCCACTGATACAGCCGGCGGAACAATATGCCGCTATTTCCCTCAACCTCCTAACTCCCCGGCTCCTGACTCAGGCTGCTGATAAGCCGTGTCAGCGAGCGCTCGGGATATGCAGTGTTACACCAGCAGGATTTTCCACGCCAAAGAGTCAAGACGTTGGCGCTCTAACACGGCGGCCTTTTTGCTAAGAGTCACACGTCTTGCTATGGCATCGAAGCAGCATATTTACAAGCCTAATGCTTGCTTTAACTGATATAGTTGTGATGGACAACTGTGTTAAAGCCTGTATTTCTCTGGCCTTAACTTTCTGAATGTAAACACCGTTGAAGTCATGAGTATCTTCTTTTTTTAAAGATTGTATTTGTTTAATCATCTGTCCATTGTTTTTTCTGGCTACCTTCTTGAACTGATGAAGCTGCTTGACATTGTTGCATAGTCTTAGACAGATACTGTATAATTGTAGTACCGTATTTTCCGCACAATAAGGTGCACCTAAAAGCCTTTAATTTTCTCAAAAACCCACAGTGTGCCTTATAATCCGATGCGCCTTATAGTGCGGAAAATGCAGTAATCTTAATTTCACGACTGAATTTCCCTAAACGTAAGACATCTATGCTTAGTAGATTATCACACTTTTTTTTTTTTTTTTTTTTTTAGAAAAAACCTCCAGTTCCTTAAATGGCCACTAGAGGCTGCCTCCAAAATCCAAAATGTCCAACGTTGCAGCTGAAATAAATATGTTTACAGCCTAGTACAAAACACAGTTTTGGTCTTTGTGGCAAATTACTGTCATGATTTCTGTTTAACTTGTCCCTTTTGATTTAATAATCTATATATTAAGTTTTGAATAATTAAGGGAGTGGCTTCTTTTAGTGAAAGGTGGGTCCCATCACCAGAGGCTAATCACAGTTAGCTTCACCCCCTCACTCCTCCCCAACTCCTCCCTCTTGTCCAAATATGGTCACTTCTGGCTCTTCAAAATACTAACTAATGGCTGACATCAGTGTGGCAATGTCCATCGATTGTTGTTTGACCACGATCACAATGTTTTGAGGAACTAAGTAGTTTGAGTTACCTTAACCTTTCCCAAACCCTAAATTTAAAGATGACAGAAAAGCCAAGACTTTCCAAAGTACCTCCAGATATAAGGACCTGTTGAGTGTTTTTCGTTCAGATAAATTTGTCAACGGTCAAACACCAGGTGATGCAGAATAAAGAAGCTAATTGGGTTCAGATGCTGATCGGTGGATTATTCGGATCACTGTTCAGTCTCTCTGGCAGCCATAAGCCTTCGTAACCCAGCTAACCTCAGATTTTACCATGAGGAAGGAAAGCTGATTGAAACGTTCCCCTGCTCATGTTGAGAACAGGAAGTCTGCCAGAGAACCGCGATCTATTTATATGAATAGGTGTCATTTCTTCACG
Source organism: Pseudochromis fuscus (assembly GCA_900323345.1). Classification (NCBI taxonomy): domain Eukaryota; kingdom Metazoa; phylum Chordata; class Actinopteri; family Pseudochromidae; genus Pseudochromis; species Pseudochromis fuscus. Next base: position 12,777 of record OOFC01013137.1, on the reverse strand, counting down.
TGGGATCGCACAAACAACGACAAAAAAAGTTGTAGACGTGTGAAGGCACGCTCATGCATGAACACACGTGTGCACATTTATGCACAATGACAGTGACAGATTGCACCTTACAAAGCACCGCAGCAGTCATCCTCAATATTTCATGAACATCCTTCCTCTTTCGGGTCTTTTTTTTTTTTTTTAACTTTATTCTGGCATGTTCAGCACTCTTCCTGTAAAAAAGGGTTTTATTTTTGTCAGTCTCCTCCCAGAAAATAGCTTGGCTAAGACAGTGCAGACAGAGAAGTGAAAGGAGGGAGAAAAGAAAGTGATCAGAGATGGGGAATAAAAGGCTTTGAGGGGTTTGGAGGATGGAGGGATTGATGGGGGATGAGCAGTAAAAGGTGAAGCAGTAGCTGCTGTCTCTGAACAGACATAAGCCTCACTTTTCACCCCGAGCTACCTCCCTTCCTGTTTTGCACACCTTCTCATGTCGTGGCTGTGCTTTCTGACTTTGTAAAGTTTGTTTTCCCAAAGACAAGGCATTGCACTCCTGAGGAAACAAAAACAAAAAGAAAGGAGGTTGTCAAGAGTGGTGAAGAAAAAAAAAGAAAAAGGGTTTGTAAAATAGTGAGGCCACTGAAGGAAAAGCAGAACTGAGAAAGGGGAGAGTGATTTTTGTGTCAGCACTTCTCTTCACAGCGGCCATTTTATAATCGTCTCCCTGGTGAAATCCTGTCTTCAGACATGAAAAGTTTCAATTTCTGTTGCTCTCTCGAACTAAGTTCTGACTGGATCTGAACTTGAAGATTCCCAGAGCTGATTAGGTGTTTGAATCTGAGACTGTCCTCCTAAGAAAAACGACAGTAAAAGGAAGACAGGATTGATGTCAGACTTTAACATTGGTATGACTTTGCTTTCTTTTCACCATGATCATCATCGTACTGGTGGGCTAAGTAAAAGTCCCCACTGAAAGCAATGCTTGAGGTAGTGTAATGAGTGCAGTTCAGTTTCAGCTGGTTTCACGATGTCGGTGCTGACCAAGCGGCGACCCCTGGAGCTAAAAAACATAAAGCTCAAAATGCTGTTTCAGGTAAACTTTAAAGCAGTGGCCATTTCATAATCGCCTCCCTGGGTAAATCCTGTCTTCAGACATAAGAAGTTTCAACTCCATCTCTCAAACTAACTCCAGGCTCAGTCTGAACTTGCAAATTTGTACAGTTTATGGATGTTGAAATGTTAAACTGTATTCCTCTGAAAAATACCAGCAGGGGTAAGAGGTCGGTGCAGAGATCTGCAACAACTTTACCATGGCGATAACTTTTTTCACCACAACCATTATCGTACCCCAACTCTTGCCAAGTCAGTTTTGTTCCTAATCCCTCAATGATCATATTTTTGTGTCTGCATTTTACAATAATCTTGCAAGGCAATGACACATGACAGTGAATATATGTTGTCTTGCCAACACAGACGTCAGATCAGAGAAATGCTAAAAATGAGTCACTCTGACGGGCGATTACAAAAAAAAAGTTGTTGCCAAACCCACAATTCACCAAGGGAGTCATTTTCTATTGACCCTCTGCTGACTTGTAGAGAAAGCACTCCAGAGATTACTCATAGTGTAAAGGAATCTGGTTGTTGTAATGAGGCTTGATGTGGTTCAGAAATCACCAATGTGAAGTCCATGCAGAGTGTTAGAAGAATACTGAATACCGTGGATAGTATGGTCAGAAACAAGTTATCTGCTTTGTCCAGGTGCTGGTTTACTGTGCAGTTAGACCATAAGGTATTAGATTTAAGGTTTAGGCATTAATACCACCCAAACCCATTTACCCTGCTTCTCATGTCCACCTATTTTACCTGCTTCCCCTTCCTTCTGTCCATTTCCTGTGCCACTTCCTGTATGCCTCACTGACAGCTTTTAATGAGCCAACACACACACAGACCCTATGGCTTAATGCCACTGCCCCTGCTCCACTCCCACCATAGTTATTCCCAGTTGCACCCTGAGCCCGGACACCTTGTTTCGTGCTCGGCGCGGTGGGGACTCGGCCTTTGTCGCGTTTGAACTTCAGCACAGAGCGAGTTTTAATCAAGAAGAGACGCCTTTGCACATCCTCTGTACGAATCCTCTGCGCTTTGATGTGAATTCCTTTCATGATCATAATGGGGGAGTTTTGAAGCCAGAATTTCAGCAGGTTGCATCAAGCTGCCGGTTTCGGTTACATACTGTACAAAGTAAGCAATATTCATGCTGCTTTAACACGGCCTCATACATGTTGTGGATTTCTAATTAGTATTTTGGGGGGGAAGAAATGGAGCAACCTATTGTTATAATTCTGAGGATGTCTTGGATTATGAAATTCATGGTAATATAATGCATTGGTGAGCGACCTCCTTATGGAGAACCAAACCTCCCTAAAATATTGTAGCTAGCGTGTCAAATAATGTGTAACTAAATGTATTTTATCCACGGCCTCCGGTCAGCTGCCATTAAACCAATGAAGGAGAAAAGGGCACAATAATGTTATGTATTTAAAAGGGCAGCAGCCAAACCTCAAGCCAACAAACTATGTAGAAAACTAGATGAAAAAAAATGAAACTGATGCTTTTTCAATGGGTTACAGTCCTGTCTTTGGTCCCTCACAAAGGTTTATGTTTCTTCTGTGGAGCAGTGTGCATATTAGTACTTCATGTACTTCACCATTCACTTTGTTTTCATTGCATTTTGTTTCTTAAAAGGACACTTAAACACTTCCTGGTGTTTCCCCTTCTTGCAAACTGAAAAAAGAAAAACATTTGGATAAAACCATAAACTGTATATCGAATGGACGTCACCGCTTGGTTTGTGGTTCATTGAACGTCACCATGCTGATTGTTTGGAGCCAGAAGTGACCTCATTTCGATATGAAGGGAGTAGTGAGGAGGCGGTCTGACCCTTGAACCTGAGGATGCTACCCAATGTGTTTGAGACTGGAGTCACATCACTCGTCTCACTGGAGAACAGACCTGTCATAAAACTAAACTAACCACCGGTTTTTGAAGCCTAATATCTGCTTAATGATAAATGATTTTCAGATGGACCAGATCACTGAGAAGAAGAGTTGACTTTATCTAATGACATCAGAATGAGTTGGGGGGTGGAAAATGAGTATTTCAGGATTGATAATGACCATTTTTGAATTGAGGTCAATGGGAGACAGTTTTTTGGAGCCATTATCTAGTGGTCATCGGGATTATTGCACTTTTTTTGCACTTTGTACCAAATTGGCATCATGTTTGACACCCAATTGCTTCATCTATTTCTATATAGAGTATATGGATAAAACACACTTTTGTTAATTTGTTAGAAAACAGAAGGCATTTATTATCAGCAGTTGTGACATTGACTCTCATCAAATAGAGACGATAGTTTATGTGGCTGTCACATATTTTTCAGTCATCTATTAACCATTTAGTAGCCACTTTAGGTCATCTAAAATTTGACTTTTTCCCACATTAACAGATCAAAACATTGGGGTTTAAAACCAATTGTCTTCATTTTTGTTTA
>OOFC01013136.1:19202-59617 GCA_900323345.1 Pseudochromis fuscus | reverse complement strand
TCCTCGGCTCTTCTCGGGGACGCAACAACCGCAGATGGGGACGGGTGTTGTTGTCATTCCCCCATCATCACTTTAGCGATGTTTGTCCGTTTTGTTTTTCTTTTCTTTTCTTTTTTTTTAATGCAGCCAAGCTTCAGCGCAGGGCTCAGACAGCAGTAAGCCGGGCAGGTAGCACCTCGGTGCAGTGTCCACACTGTAATCCGCGGCGGAGCTAAAGATAGCGGAGCTCCAGGCGGGGGAGGAGGTGTGTTTGACATGCTGCCTTCAGGGTCTGCTCGGAAACCCGGAATCACAACACATACTTGTCCAGACAGAGCTGTAGTTTATGAATAATTTTCTTGACTCTTGATTATAATTATGCAGGCAGTTAGAGGCTGTCACTTAGATTTCATGTGAATGTGGTTGTTGTTTGAGTATAATTTATGTATTGATATTATACAGCTTTAATTCAAATCATGATTAACATTGCAGGGTCCTGTGACTTTCACTTCAACATTACTATGTCTAGGCTCTTGATGACACATAATAAAATACATTTTCACATCTTTGAAAATCAGACACTGATGGGTGATATTATAAAGTTATGTATATATTTCAAGGACTTTATTCTACCGATTATCAATGGTATGACATTGTGATATATTTATTACTCTTTGCATTACATCTCAAATGTGTGGCATTAATTATTTCATGATGTGCATATGATTTAAAAGGATTTCAGTCAGCAACACAACTGGTCAAAATGCTTACAATTGTTCCCTCAGCTTCCACTGCTGCTAGGATTTTGCAGGTGTTGGGGCACAATGGAGGAGGTATAAAACCAGGAATGAAACAAACATGTTAAGAGTCTGTGTTTACTTTAAGACTAATGAGAAAAGGTAATTGTATACCTTAGATTGATAGTTTGTCTTAGGATACACGTGTGTGAATGGGAACAGGAAAATAAAAATCATTAAATTGTGTCATTTAGTCAAGATATTTGAAAAAAGCAATTAATACTGTATGGTCAAAACAATGCAGTGTACAGATTACACAGATTGTGAAAGGCAAACTGTGTTGTTGCTTGTTTGTTTTTACTTTTAAAAGCATTTTTAAAATCCAAGCTGGTACTGCATCTGCATCAGAGTCTTCTTCCATAGATGGTCATGGTGATGGCTTTACCTGCCATTACCTGAAGTGTGGATTGTACAATATTATGACAGCATCATCTCCAATTACTATGTTGGAGTTTTGGATTTTATTGTATTTTTTTGTTAAAACCACCCTTTCAACGATTAAGAACGTACCCAAAGCAAGCAGAAAACATGAGCTCATTAGGATTACATTTAATCTAACTGACAAGCATATGTGATAAGTAAAGACAGAGGAAATTAAACAGCAGCAAAACAATGACATAATCAAAATAATGGTGATTGCTTAAAAATCACGGAAACATAACTTTTCTCTTTTGAAAATGCTAACGCCAAATTCCCACAGCACTTGAAGGCAACAGTTCACAGAGAGAAAGGTACGTGATGACGTGATGACGTGGAAGAACCGGTTTAATAACATGAAGTGCTTGGGAAAAAAAACCTGATGTGCTTGTTTCATGGTTTACTCACTGCTGTAGTGTACTCATTAAACAAGGATTAGCTTATTTTATTGCTGGTGAGTGTACACTTTGTCATGTTGCTTTTACCAGTTGATTTTTTATTCAGGTTTGTTAATATCAGCTTAATACAGAGTGGCAGAAGGGAGAGATAAGTAAGAAGAAACGGGTCTGCCCTATTTAGCAGGTGTCAGCAGGTGCAGTAAAATGATGTCTATTTTAAGATGTATGAATACACATCACATAAATAAACACTAATTTCTTTCTGTTATAGTCCACATTGTCCCAGCACAGCCATTATATTCTCTTCTCTGCCAAACACAGGCCAGATGATGAACAGCAGCTGGGGACAGACTTCACCTGTTTGCTTAGTAAGAGCTGAAATACCATCAACACACAAAGGCTGAATGAGTTTAATAAAACCCTATTCAGTGCCAGGTAAAAGTAGCTCTTTTTGTTGGTTTTCAAAAGGGGATATTTTGCTCATTGTTGCCTTCAGCATCACCACTGTCTTTATAATGTCATCATAAATGTGCCATCAATGTCATTTCATAATTCTGTAATAGCTGTTCCTATCTGACACAAAGTATGTCAAGGTCCATTTCACCTTCTCATGCTGAAAATAGTCACTGCCAACGTGCAACTCCCTCTAGCACAAGGACATGGGCATTACACGATCTGCTTTTTGGACACAACTGATCGATACAGCCATCATCTATACCTGCTTATCAAATTGGGTCGCATGGGGCTGGAGCCTATCCCAGCTGGCGATGGGCGAGAGGCGGAGTACACCCTGGACAGTTCGCTAGTCTATCACAGGGCTAACACACAAAGACAATCATCCACGTTGACACGCACACCTACAGTCAATTTAGAGTAATTAATACACCCAACAAGCATGTCTTTGGACTGTGGGAGGAAACCACAGTACCCAGATCTATACATATTTTTTTAAAAATATTTTATTGGAAATGTAGTTATAATCTTGAAACTATTGGCTGAACACTGTTGCCCTCTTGTGGAGAAAGAGCAGCATTATCTTGTTAAAACATTCACCTAACATAAGCGACAGGGAATTTCTGGGATTTAGGGATTTTTTTCAGACAAGGTCACATGTTCTGATCTTGCCCAAAATGTTGGTCCTCAGGCAATAATCTGTCTTTCAAAGAAATTAAGATTCAAGATTTTTCCATAATGGTATTAACAGTTAAGCAAACAAAGACAGATATTGATGTTGCTCCATCTGTTGTATGAAAAAAGTAGAACTGCAAAAAAATGTAATCACATAATGAAATGAAGTCAAATTCCCTCAATGCTTTGTGTGCTCGTGTGTTTTCAATTTGTATACTTCAACATTTCACACATTATACTACTTAAAATTAACTTGAGGGGCCACGAACTAGTTAAAAAATATCAGAAATTAAGTTAATGCTAAAAAAAAAGGACATAAATAGATCACCACCATTACCGAGGATGATGAAGACATAAGATCATTTACAGGTGTACCAGTAATACAAAAAGGTTCTTTACAAGCTATACCTGCTGCTGAAAATGCATTTGTAATATCAAAAATACAGAAAGAAAATAAGGAAACAGGTGGAAATTTGAGTTTGAATTTATTGACAAAACTGCCTAAGCTCACATCCCAGATACAAAGAAGATGTCGTACATCTCTTTTGGCACTTTCTGAGCTTCAGCCACTGACCAACAGAGACCTCAGAGAACAGCTGAACAGATTATTAAATAGCGTGAAAAATATTGTTAAAAAAAAAAAAAATAGCCTTTCTTGTCCATGGTCCTTTTTTTTCTGTATGAACGGTAATGTACACAGTCCTGAGGTATACGGGCTGGCAAAAGCCTAATACAAACAAACAATAAAATATCATGTTGGATTAAGACTTTAAATTAGCTCAGCAGCATCAGGAAAAGATCCACTGTACAGATGTAATAGAAAACACACTCTGACACCAGGTGTTCTCCTACAAACATCAGCTCACATTTTCATATACCACAACGAGCCAAAATCAGGCAGTCTGTTATTGATGAGAATAAAGTAAGTGAATATGAAATAACTTACTAAAGACTTGTTGTAAATTAAATTATTACACATATTAATGCTTGTGACATGATTTAGTCTGTGCAGAGTGTGTGGGAGACAGACTGTACATTGAAAAAAAAAAAAAAAAAAACCACTTTAGGAGATGCAAAAACCAGCAGACCTAATTACCTCAAAATATTACCATTTGTTGTAGAACTGACCTTATAATGAAGGTGGATATAAACTATGCATAATTGCACAGTGTAACATTAAATGACTGTTGGCGAAGGAGTCACTCCGACATACGCAAACATGTGTAAAGATTGAATGGTTGTTTTTGTTTCAATCTGCTACAGACGATCACACCTTCATTTCAAAGTGCACGTGGACCCAACCAAAACCTGTTTTGTGGTTTCAAGAATCATGTTTTCAATGTTGTTTTTAAATTATATAACAATGATGTTTGTACTGAGATGCCATCTTAGCATTACAGTTATTACACACCTTGCACACAGTCACATTGTAGCAAAAAGACAATGCAGAACACACACACACACACAAATGTCATCAGATGCGTCAACCTTGCAAACTGCATTTACTCTTGAAATTCCCTGAAGTTACTCACCAATAGGAGAAAAAAAAAAAAACTTTTAGAATTAGTCCCAGTTCCTCTCGTTCATCTAACGTTGTATTACTGAGAAGTTACGGTAGCTGACACCACCTACTGGCCAGGTAATCCTCCACTCACCATTACTGAATATTTTAACAGTACTTATTGAGGTGAAAAGGTGCAATCTTGATATTTATTATTAATAAAAAAAATAAAAAAAAAAGCATTGCATATAAAACCTAACTGGGTACATTTGTGTTGCTTTATCTATTGTTTTCCTCTCTTGGGTCAGCTTAAATTCTCGTCAATTACCTGTCATCATCACCACCAACACCGTGTATGTGCCTACAACAGCAACACTAAGGGTTAGGTTTAGGGAGCAACAGCCGACCCTTCTTAACCTAAAACATTTGGCTTTTGCCGACTTGTGTTTAACCTTGTAAGATTATAACCCCCTCATTTTCTGCACCACACACACACACACATACACACACCAGAATCTCCACTCTGACTGTCCCATTAACATCTTTAGGGTCAAGACGGGATTCAAGTGCTTCTCCTCTCTCCTCCATCAACTGTAAACATGCAGGCGGTGTCAGTCGGGGCTCCGGGTGCTGTGGGACAGTGAGGGGCTCTGAGGCACACGCCACTCAGAAACTGACAGGGGACCAGAGTTAGGAAACTTGGCTGCTTCAGGATCAGCAGTGGTCAAGGATTAGTGTCTAGTCCGGCATTAGAGTTTGGAGTTTGAGATGAATCTGCTGAACACGGTTCAGTTCTGTCACTCTCTGTTGTCTGTGTGCACAGCTGCTGTGGCTGTTGTTTCCTTCTGAGCTCTGCTTCCTCCTCTTCCTTAAGAAGCACCTCTTCATTCTCCAACACAAACTCCAGGGTGTGCCCTCTAGCTGCTCCCTCCTCCATCTCCCCCTCCTCTGCAAGGCGGAGTTTTATGTTCATGCTGACAGGTTTTTCTGTTTTATCTGGACAATAAGAGAAAACAATAAAATGCCTAAATTGCATTGCAGAGAGCCACATCTGAGGCAGTAACTAAAATTTGACATTTGGTGTAATTTTACATGTGGCCATACTTGCAGTTCACCTTCTGAAAAATCAATGCAATGAGATACAGCATGTGCCCAAGAGATCACAACTGGACAACAGCATCTGAGATTTTGTGTCTGATTAAATACGTAATAAATTCTCCCTCCTGAGAAAATCAGGGCTCAACAGACTAGAAATACCAACAGTTTTCACGCAATTCCAGTAAAACAAATGTTGATCAAAATGCCACTGTTGTTGTAATAATAACAAATTTAGAGCAGAATTTTATGTATCATGTCACTGAAACACTGACAATGACACACAACGTAGCCTACATATTGTAAATCATCTACGAGACCCAACACCAAGATCAGGAATTATCTGATGGGATTATTGAGCTCTTATGAAATAGAAATATGACTACGACATAATATCAGATTCACATATTTAGTAGAGTTGTGAATTCCCAGAGAGATTGACAATGTTATAGAGTGTATTAAGTGAGTTTTGTTGGTATTGGGTCTTTTCATGGGATTTATTGACAACAACTAAACTACAACCAGCCTTGTCTTTTAATCTTCCTCCTCCTGGTCCTCACCATGTCCAAGCTGCCGCTCCTTGGGCAGCAGCAGCACATCCACATTGTGATGTTTCTCCAGAGCGGCAGTGAGCACGGCACCCTCACGGCTGAACAGGAAGACCAAAGGCAGAGTGATGTCTTCAGTGGAGTCACCATCTCCAACCATCTGGAAGAGGGGCGTCTCCTCACTATTACTCCCCTCACGGTGATCTGAGGAACGAGGGGATGATTGTTCACTTCTGTAATGTCCACAACTCCATACTTGGAGGTGTTTCTCAACTATAAGAAGTACTTAAGGAAAAAAAGCCAATTTTTATGATCCTTACCTATAAAGATGACTCCTATGGCTCCTGCCTGTTGCAGCCAACGAGCCTTCACAGCAAACATGCAGTCGCCGCGCAGTGCCAGAGCAATATGTCCTTTAAGCTCCACTGCATTATCTACTGGTCCACATGCAGTGTAGGGGGAAGCTTTCACTATGCTGCCCTTCACCTGTGGCACAGGAGTTTGTGTTAATGAAAACAAATCTGTGCATTTAGCTTTTGTTCATGTATTTATGGTAAGACACTTGATTTTTTAATGAAAGCTTTGATGTTGAGACTGTACACTGCATCATCTCACCCCGTGCTCCTGCTTGGTGAGGTCCATTCCAAACTTAGCAGGTCCTGCGGTGAGGACTGTCCGGCCCAGAAATGGGGGCGATATCAGCTGAACAGCATGAGGCACCACCACCTCCTCCTCTGGTGTCTGGCTCACTTCAGCTACAAGTTTTACCCGGTACACTCCTTTATGCTCCTACAGGGATCAATATTAAAAGACTGGATTGAAAACAACAACACATTTGATCCATTGTTTTTCCTAAACATTTTAACTCACATTTGTTTTGCATTTAAAAATCAGCACAACTGTGACCTTCACCCAATTTTCACTTGATGGAACTTTTCTATTAACCCAAATCTTCTGAACCAATTTAGAAAGCAACGTAAAAATGGTAATTGTTTTGCCTTAATTTACATATTTCCCATCTCTGCTCGCTGTCGGAAACCTCATCACACCACAGGAGGTATGATTACAGCTTCAATAAACATCAAAACACATACGCATAACTGATGATCAAAAAAGCTCAATGATTGTACCAAAGGAGCTTATAATTTTCTGAATATATACTACTCATAGTCATGTTCTTTACACAATATGAAAGATGTAATTGGTTTAGCAGCATGATATAAAACTAATCTATTTAGACATAAATGTCAGAGCATGCTTTAGTACAATAGATGGCACCACTGTGTACCATCAGGTCGTAAATCAGGACCTGAAAACTTATGCAGTGTTTCTGTCAGGTAAGTGGTAAATTAACTGCACCTCTACTGAGCTTTTCTACCTTCACAGACTTGGTGCTTTTTTATTTTCACTTCTCATTTTCTTCATACACACACACATACACATCAATGGCAGCTGCCATTCAAGGTTGTGGCCTGCTCACTGTTTTGCACAAAGATACTTCAATATGTGGACAAGTGGAGTCAAGGAGTGAACAGCTAATCCCTTCTGCCGCCTGAACCACAGCCACCACTGTGTGCATGTCCACTGTGTGGATCCCACAGTGGACATCCACACCCACAAGAACTCTCATTTTCCTGTGTTCTTGAACAAACAAACAGTGGCAGCAGTAGTAACGTTCAATATTTATATACCGAGTGATTTGCCCTGAAAGGCCAAAAAGACTTTGGTTGAGATCTTGGATCTAGAGGCACAAAGGACTGTTAAGGCTATAAAAGGGAACAAAACTGAGATCAGAAAAAACTACTGAAAGGACACCCAGTGATGCCTCTTTTCTGTTTCCTTGTTTTGCCAGCTCTGACTCACTTTACAGTAACTCTGGAAAGCATAAAAACTTACTGTTACTAGCTTACTCCTTCTACACAGTCAAAACTGAAAAATGCTGAGATTTTAGTCTTTTTGCAAATGTACCCACCCCTGTAGGTTGTAACAGTCGAGGGTTGAGGTAATTAATAAGAACTTTAATCACTGAGTAAAGTGCTGTTTTGAGGGAAAATACCAGCTTAGTTCAAATCATTTTCATAAATGGCTCCATTGGCTGTGCCAACTTTGTACTTGCCAACTCTAACGATGGGGGAGCAAGGACGTGCACATAACAATGTATATTGAAAAGCAAGCAGCACGAATCTCCTGCTGCTTGCAAATAAATAAAAGGCGAGTACAAAGTAATCAAAATACCTTCAGACTTCTTGTGTCTCCTGCAGTGACCTCATTCAGTGGAGTGAGAGAAATGCCCATGCTTTTCAAGAACTCCACTGGCTCCATGCCATTATCATGAAGCGGTAGTTCAATTTCCCTGCAATGTGTAAAAACATCTGAGTTAAAACTGGAATTAAATATGGCTAACTTTATCTGGGATTTCACACTAAGCCAACAGCCTCTTGCGGCTCGGCACACACCTGACGGGTAGAGGGTGGAAGGCTCGTCCCACTCCAGTGAGGTACTTGTAGCCGTCCCGGATAGTTTTGGCAAATGAAGGGTTGTTGGGGAACAACGTCTCCGTGCTGGGACAGGAGTGTGTAAACAGATCTTCTTCTTGAGAAACAGGAACAGTCTCCTGGAGCAGAGGGAGCAGAGGGACCAGCTAAATAAGCACATATAGCAATTGGAATACAGCTCTGTACTTCTCAATATACAGAATCATCATAGAGGACGATATGAATCAGCTTGGAGAAATTTCAACGTGGAATAATGCAGCATAATGTTTGTGATAAAAATGAGCACTCTCACCGTACTGTTGCCATGACAGGGTGGCTGCGTGGTAGAGAGAGAGACAGGCAGAAGGTGAGCCTCTGTGGTGAAGATGTAGTCGTCAATATCAATTGGCAGCTGGCTCTTCTCCGAAAACAACAGGTACAAGTATTTGAACATCTCTGCCAGAAAGAAGGAGTCCATCCTACACACACACAAACACAACATTTTTTCACACATTGATATGTGATGCTTTAAGCTTCTTTGCTGCAGTGATGCTGTTAAAACAGGTGTCATTTCAACAGATCAAATCACACAGTACCTGTCTTCATGCGTCCCGGTGCGGACATCTTGCACAGCAGCAAACCCACAAGGCACCCTGGCATAGGCATTGAGCTTTTCTACTATGGATTGTCCCACTCTGAGGTAGTAGGGGTCGCCAGTGGCCTGCAGGGATTAAAATATAAAAGTATGTTCACTTACGTTTTAAGTTTTTGTTAAGAGCATTTTATTTTATGTATGTCACTGACATGACAGGTTTTTCACCTTATAGAGGTAGTAGGTACTTTCTGCAAACTCTGGTCTCAGAAGGTGTTGGCCCCAATGAACTCTGAACTCTGTAGTAAAAGCCTTCGGGGGGGACAGAGAAAGATATTAGAAACATTTTTCTTGAAGCAGAAAACAGATAATATTATAAAAGAGACATTTTTCAATGTGTAATGAGTTTTTCCTGCTATAACATCTACTATTGCCCAGTAACTTAATATAAGAATCAACATCATAAAAAGTACATCATACCCATAGACTGTATATAAAGATGGACAAAGCAAGTGTGATGTCACTCGTTGGTTTGAAGGTCAGCATGTTGGTTGTTTGGAGCCAGAAGTGACCATAATTGGACATGATAGAAGGAATGATCAGGTGGGTCTAACCCTTGAACCTGAGGACACTGCCCAATGTGTATGAGACTTGACTTCAGCGCTGGTCTCATTGGAGACCTGTTGATCAAACTAACCATGGCTCTAAATATTCCTAATATCTACTTAATTATGTTATTTTTCCAGATGGACCAGATCACTGAGAAGAAGAATTAACTTCAGTTAATGACATCAGAATGATGAGTAATTAACAAGTCAATAGCCAAAGTTTTATTGGAGCCAGAATCTAGTGGGAGTTTTTTGTACTTCTGCATTTGCCTCATTTTTGAGCCCCACTTGCTTCATCTATTTCTATATAGAGTCTATGGTCATACCTAAATAAACGACCAGACATATTCTTTACCTCTGGAAGAAACTTGTGCTGTTTGGTGACTTGATAAAGCATCTCATGTGTCTCAATGGCTGGTTTCAGATCTCCTCTCAGAACCTGCATGAACAGTTAAACAAAGTCTTTGAAAAGAGGTGCAACAACTTCTCTGCCTTCTGCTGTGTTTTAATTACAGTAACTGTGGTTAACTGAACACATCTTAGGACAGAGTTACAGACCTGTAAGCCAGGGAAGAACGCCAGGAGGGAGTCCATCCAGCTCCTCACGCTCACAGTGGGGTTGTGCATGTGTACACTGAGCAGCAGGGGAGGCTGACTGATGTACTTCATAATGGCACTGTAGTGCTGTCACAGACAAACATTATGTAAAATATATTAGCAATCACTCTGTAAAGAAACAATACACAATATGAACAAAATGACTGGTGACATGGTGCCAGGTGCTACAACATAGTTTGAGATACATTGATAGAGGACTTACAATGTTGAACCTCTCTAGAAAAACATTGTCCCCTAGGAGAATGTAGGCCTTCATCAGATATTCATAGTATGAGTCGATACCAGCACCAACTCCACTATCTGCAGACACAGAGGAGAGAAGACTGTCAGACTAAAATGTGGTTTAATTATCACAGTTTGGGCAAGAACACATGCTTCCAGCTTTTATCTCCTGCCTTTACCAAAGCTTTAAGGATTTAACACAATGCAAGTTTGTGCTTAAATTGCCTTACCCCTCCGGACCCATTCTCCATTATGGATATTGATGACGGTCCCCACCAAATCACTTCCTTTCTGTCTCCTTTCCCATAGGACATCCAGAGCCTTCCTTGCATTCTCCTGTAAAATAATAAGCATTACATGCTCTGAATATTTACTCTTAAACATAAGTAGACTATCCGAATACAATTCCATTCAGCAGCTTCTGTCACTTACAGTCAGATATAACTTCTAAGATCATTTTCTAAGATACAGGGTTCTTTCTTATGGTTTAGAAATGACCCATATAAGGCTAATTTTGAGAGGCAGAAGAAGGTAATACCTCAAACACAGACTCTCCTGAAAGTCTGCTGAGGGCAGCAAACTCCAGGATCATTGTTCCAGCACATGCTGTGCAGGTGTCCGATTCAGTGCCTGTGCGTGAAAGTGGGTTAAGGACGCCATATCGCAGATTCACCTGGTAAACAAAAAAAGAAAAGAAAAGAAACATTTATCTTGTCATCTGACCCAGCTGAAATGATGTAGTTAGCGATGAAACATTTTCTAACAATGTAGTGAGTCAGTTTCCATATTTAGATTAGACAACAGACTTTCTGTTACATCTGGATATAATACATCTAAAATAAGACTTATGACAGCAAGTTAATAAAAAATACCAGAATACCTTAGGGTAGGGAAGGCCACTTGTGGTGTTGAAGGCAGGCAGTAATCGATGGCCCAGCTCTTTGGCCATGTGCAAGAGCTCATCGCGGTACCACTGCATCCGCTCTCCACGTTGCCGTAGTAGGTCAGCCATCACATGACCACCCAAAAGCCCACTGAGGAAGAATAAAGATGGGAAGGAAGAAAATTAAAACTGTTTCAAGTCCAGTAGAAACAGGATAAAGATATCTATACAGGACAAAAGTAAGCTTCATACCCTAAAACTCTGATGTTGGTCTCAAACACTGACACCACCACATCGTTGTCCAGGCGTACATCCCTCACAGCCTTCCTCACTGCATCCTCAAACTCATCGAGCTTGTTTAAGACCTGCATACACACACATACACACAATGACAGAAACAAAACAAATAGACTGTCAAAAGGTGAAAAACGCAAAAGTCAAGAAAGAGAAACAGTTCAAAAAGTAGAGCAAACCATATTTATCCTTGTAAACAGGAAAAGCAAGCACTCACCACCAGCGTGTCAAGTGTGTCAATCAGAGTGAGAGAAAACCTACAGAAGACGTGGAACAAATTATGTTATGATATGATGAGAGCTGGCACAGCACAGTGGAAATGGTGTTCCACTTTTCCACTGATCCAGTTAAATTTGCAATGAACCATAAACTGTTTAATGTGAAATTTGTTGAATTTAAATTACATTTGGCAAAGCGCATGGTACATAAATAGATACAAATTATAAGGCTGTTAGGCTTGAGTGAATTTGACTGCTATGGCTCTCTGGAAATCTCACTGGATCTTCTAAACTTCAAATGTCCACAGATGATGAACTTACTTCCCCAAGGAGTCGTCTATGTCCCCTCTGTTGGGCTCCTGGCCACGGACTCTCCCTCTGCAGCTTAGAGGCATCAGTTCATCTGCTGGATAGGCATGTTTCTGCAACAGAAACAATGTGATTACCCTTAAGCTTTATTTAACAGTCATTAAAATGTGTCGCTAAGAAAGGGTGGCAGGAGCTTATTGCCTACACAACTCCTACACCCCTCTCTTTGTTTCTCACTCAATCACTTTCAAAATTTTCCAGCTATTCTAGGATAGCATGATTGATATTCTTAACAAGGTGTGTACTTGGTTGAACTCCTTGTAAAAATAACCTCACCTCTTAGTCTCCCTTCTGCATCCATCAATAGCACCTTTCTTCAAAGCTAAAAATTATTTTTGTCAACACTATTTCCACCTGCTGTATCTTATCTGACCAGCCTTTCTACAGCTTAGCTGCTCTCGTTCTAAATCACCATCACCAACTGCAATGTGAAGCCTGTATTAAAATTACACTTGGTTCTGTTTGTGTCAGGTCATATGGCTAGTTATTGTAGTTTTCTCTTCTACCACACACTATTGAACTTTCTGGACCTTTCTCTAATTCAGCCTCTGCAAAGTTTCAGTTTTTCAGCAGACACAGCATACAAAAAAATTCTTGATGAGTCTAGTCACCACTGTTGACCTGATTACCTCCACATTCTGATAGATGTTAACCCAGTAGGTATAATAGCACCCTTCCTTCTTCTCTACACTTTTACAGCCAAATCCCAGAGGGGGGCCTTTCCCTCTCCGTCTCTTCACTCATGGCATGTTTATTTTTCCCTAGTACATGCATCTGTGTTTGTCCTTTCAACACAAACATCAAACTTCTCCACCTGAGTGAATTAATGTCTCCTACTAGACATACAGTGACAATACAGAGAGTTAAAATTTTGAGTCACAGAGCTGACAGTGTCTACTGTATCTGCAACCAAATCTAGCTTTCTGTCCAGCCAGTCACTGATTCATCTTTCCTTTGGACTGTACAAATATGCAAATATAAATATAGCAGTAATCAAAATTATTTGATAAAGTAAATCCTTACCATGTAACTGCCATAAGCGTGATCAAACATTTCAAGAATCTGGTGCCTGCAGAAATACAGGAAAATACAAATTATTCAATCAAAACAAAATTAAAGCACATAAGTATTTATATCAAAATGGCAGAGCCTTCCACAGTCACTCATTCACCAACCCACAGTAACAACGTTTATATATCTATCCGGACATTTTTACCTGATAACAGTCTTCTCCTCTGCTGTCATGCTCTGGCTCTCTTGACATTTTGCCCAGCCAAGAAAACTGATGATCAGAAGTGTTTTCAACATCATTCCTGTGACAGAGAATTGGCTAGATATCCAGCAAAGATTATTTCCTATTCTCCTCGTGTAGTTTTGCATCAGATTAACCAGACAAACAAACTTCTGTCCTTTGTCCAACACCCACACAAAGTCAAACAGTCCTGCATGCACAGCTGTCCTCCTTCAGAGTCCGGGTCATCCTCATTTTGATAGAGAAACAGCAGAGCTTTGGTTAGCTGCCTCCTAAGTCCATTTTCATGTTTCCACCCTGGTTGTCCTGTCGTGGATCCAGTCTCGTTACGATGACCACATGACCACAGAGCTCCCCAGATGACCGCTATCCATGTAAACAATGGGCTGTTAGCTTTCTAACGAGACTGAGCAGGCAGCAGTGTCCTACTAGAGAAACCCTACACGAGGCGAGCAGCACACTCCTTGTTAAACGTGGAAATGTAATAAAACTCCCAGATGGTTATCAAAATAATTTCACCATAAACAGTGTGGCTAATGCTCGCCAGCCATCACAGTGCTGGGAGGGTCCCTGTTGCTAGCAAGCTATCAAGTTGCTTGTTCGCCGTCCGCGAGGCTAAGTTAGCTTAGCCAAATAAAGCAAGTAAGCAAGTTTAAAAGACTGACTTGGTCTGGAAACTGACTGTTCACTTGCCGTGTAGACTGTGCTACAGTTAACGGGTCGATATCACGTCGCCAAGTGTCACTACAGACCCCTGATGTCGAGCTGTCAAAGGACGGACAGGCTGTGTTGCTAACCGGCTGCAGGAGCTGTGCGGTTAATATGGGCCATTTCTGCCCTGAGTTTAGCATTCAGGTAGGTTTCGTGCCACGTAACGTATGGCGAACCTTTCCTTCTGCCAGGCTTGGCACCCGTCTGAACCGACTTGGTATATTTAGGATTACAAAATTTTTACATTAGGTTATGCTTCGGATGACAAGTTCAGAATTTAACGAACGTCAGACTGTTACCCAGACAGGACGGTAGGTTCCCTTGCAGGCTATACTGAGGGTATAGCGATCACAGGAACTAATAACGACAGGCGTCACATGGTGGAGGGGGGGCATGAACTCAACCCAAACTAGTTATGTATTTTATATATATAATATAAGTAATCACATTATGAAACCATTATGATCCAGAGCCCTCTGGTAGGCTCTGTTACTCTGCGCCATAACTATCTATTATACCTATTAAACTCTCTAGACTATCAATAATCTAATTTATTCAACGAGAGAACAGTGAAAAATAAATATGCATATATTTAAACACACTAAAAAGAATCCAGCTAGTGTCATATCTTATCTATATATTTCTGGTTCCTTTTAGAAATTAGGTCACATATGTAGTGTTTAATTTTAGCCACACGATGTCGCAATTTTCCCTCTTCTGACTCTGTACATCAGGGGTGCCCAACCCTGGTCCTCGAGAGCCCCTATCCCAGGGGTACTCAATCCTGGTCCTCGAGGGCCGCTATCCTGCATGTTTTAGATGTGTCCCTCTTCCAACACACCTGATTGAAATGATCAGCTCATCATCAAGCTCTGCAGAAGCCTGCTAACGATTCTGGTCATTTGAATCAGGTGTGTTGGAAGAGGGACACAACTAAAACATGCAGGATAGGGGCCCTCGCGGACCAGGATTGGGCACCACTGCTATAGATATTTCCAGTCCATGCTCTCCACTCATAACACCTAAATTCACAGAGGCCCAGCTGTTCTCATTATTTACTATACAGGATCAGGTAATCCATCATACCTTTTTGCCAGTTTCTCAAAGCAAACATTGGATTGTATCATCCTGATCCAGATAGAGATATTTGCAGTGTCCTAAATGGGGTTACATATTGCAATGCAGACTACTAGAACAAAAGTAAAATAGCCAGTACTCACCTTTAGTGTTTTAAACACAGAAACAGTAAAATATACCAAACATGATAATGCCAGAAACATCTCCTTCATTTTCAGTTTCTTCATTTTTAAATAGTCAGACCTTTCACCTGAGTCACAACAAATAATGCATTGTGGATATCAAAGTGTGAAAATCAAGATTAGATTACAAGTTCAAATCTGATATTAAAATCCTTTTCCATTTTATTTGGAGGAATCCATTTTCAAGATTTGATCCAATCTGATTTCTGAGGTCAGATCAGATTATTTCTGAACAACAGGGTCCAGGATTTAGGCTGTCTATAGGAATGGAGCAGCTTTTTGGATGTATGTCACACACATACCATGTTTTCCCTCTGGATATTGAGTAGGAAATTCTGTAACTTTTGTCCAGACTGGTAATTTTATCAGCTCTAATGTTTACCAAATTATCTATATTACTGATGACTGAGGCAGGGCGTGCCTATTTAATTTTCAGCAGGAAGCCATGATGAGTCTAAGAGATAAGACTGAATGCCTTTTTTCCTGTTTCTTAACTACCCTCTTTCTCTCTGACTCTTATCCTTGCAACTGCCTTGAAAACAAACATGACTTTAGACCAGGAGATGGCAATCCTGGTCCTCAAGGGCCGCTATCCTGTATGTTTGAGCTGATCATTAGAATCATGTGTGTTGGAAGAGGGACACATCCTAAAACATGCAGGATAGTGGCCCCCGAGGACCAGGATTGCCCACCCGTTTTAGACCTACTACAAAGTTTATTAGATCAGATTCAGTGGTAGAAAGTAATTAAAGTAAATTTAAAGTAAACGTGTCCATGCTACTTCATACTTCTACTCTGTTACATTTGAGAAAGGAGTACTGTACTCTCTACTGTGTTACTTTACCTTTGGTAGATTTCAATTAATAAAGACATGAAACAAAAAACATGTTTTTTTATTATTATTATCAGCCATGAGAAGATTTTACTTGTCCCCAGGAGGAAATTCAAAACTAGATTTTGTTAAATTATTAAAATGAGCTAAATCCCTATACCAAATTATATTGTATTACTTTGAAATGGGCTTTACAGCATAACTTTTAATACTTTGAGTATATTAGCTTATACTTTTTTGTACTTTTGAACAAAAGAGTAATTTTACTTGTAAGAGTGCATCTGTACTTTGTATTTTATTGAAATAAAAGATCTTCTGGTTGGGTTATTGCTGGAACTGAACGCATGGATATGACAGTGTTGTAGTTTACGCTACAAACAGTTACAGTTGTTGCGTAAAGAAGTCAAGTCGTGGAGAAGTGTCATCACCTCCCACTTATTACGTGTGTAGGAGTCAGTGCTGTAGTCTCTTTGTACAAGCGAGGAGGAGTTTATGAACAACGTTTGCTATGATTCAACTTCCTCCATCCAATAAGGGGCGTTACCTTCTCAAGTTTTTTCCAAAGGTGTGGCGACTTTGGCGCACAGTGAAATTCCTCCTCTGACATCAATCCTGGGTTTTCACAGAGGTAAGACAAAAAGTACAGTTGTGACTTCTGATTACAGTCCACAGCTCTCTGTCTGTGTTTGTTTCTGTGCTTTGTTGATCGGAAAACCTGCGTTTTAGCCTGAACTTGTCGACATTATTGGCTTCATTTTTTTGGCTGATGACTTTGCGTTTCTACTCAACTTCAACTGTGCAATCAGTGTAGTTATTGTATAGGAGTATATTTAAATGAATAATACAGTGAATATGGTACTTTAAGTGGGTGTCAAAAATGCAGCAGTGCAAAATCTAATGCAGAAAATGTGCAGATCAAAAACTGCAGCTGAAAGCTAAAGAAAATATGAAGAACAGTGCAAATGATTCAATTTTCTGCCTTTTCTTCTTCCTAGTTTAAAATCTGTCCTTACAACAACAACAACAATGTCTGTGTGGGTGAGTATCTATGAGAGATATGGTTTGTATTCATAAAGAAAAATATAAGAATACAGGTGATCGTTTAAGCATATTTGCTGATGTGTATTGTAGGATGACCTGGACCTGCTCCTAGATTCTCCCTCCTCACTCACCGTGACAGTAAGTGTGACATGCTCTTCACTTTTAATGTGCAGCATCTGGTCATGGAGATGATGATCTTATGATAATAGTTATTGTCACATGTTCCTTGAAAATAGGAGTAGTAGTTCCTTTAAAAAAGCAGTAGATAAAAACTAAAGCAAACAATATATTACACACATAACAATGTGTTAATGTTTTACACGTGGTTACTTGTGAATAATTTGTGTTTATCAGTCTCATACAAGGGGAACTGTGAAGGACAAGGCAAATTTCAAAGAGGAAGAAGATGTGGCTGCACTAAGACAGGCCATAGAGGGCCTAGGTAAGCTATTATGTTATTCTTATCACCACATTTGTTTTAGATGCTCTACAGTATCAGACAAATATGTAAAGTATGTCAATGTTATTTCAGCACATGTGCCACTTAACTGAAGTATAAATGCAAGGGAACTTATTTTATATGTTTATATAAGGATAAAGTGCAGAAGTCATCTTTTTGGTGTTGTGTTATTTAAAGGTACAACAGAAAAGACTCTGGTGGAGGTGTTGACCCAAAGAAGTAACGCTCAGCGTCAGCTTATTGCCAGGGCTTATGAGAAAGCTGTGGGGAGGGTATGTTAATGTTAATTACTTTTAAATATCATTTGTCTTCAACTAAAGTAAGTTTCTTGTGGTGGACTAAGATTTGTGTTTCTCTATTAGAAACTAGTAGATGACCTGAAGGGCGACACTCATGGAGACTTTGAAGACTTATTAGTGGCCTTAGTAACACCTCCTGTTGAGTATGACTGTCATGAAATCATCAAGGCCATCAAGGTGAGACCCTCAAGATAACGTGTTTTTTTTGTAGACACCTAGAGACTAAAAAAGTATCTAGGTTAGAGTTAATAATATGTTTCAAACTGCAAAATGTCATATGTTTAAACGTATATATTGTAGATTTGTTTGGACTCTGTAAATTTCACTGAAGCACTTGATTATTGATTTATTGCATGCACCCTGATATTCTGACTTTAATAGTCTTGTTTTATTGTAAGATTATTACGTTACATTCACTTGTGTATATAACCTTTCACACACAGGGTGCAGGGACCACAGAGAGTACACTGACAGAAATCTTTTCCTCGAGATCCAACAGACAGATCAAAGCCCTGTCTGAAACATACCTGGCAGGTAGGTACCTCCAAATCAATGTATGTGTTTTACTGCTGATATAGCACCTGAAGTTACCAGTTGCCAGGTGTTGGTTAATGCGTTGAGATTATTGTGAACTTCTTTCTGCTGTTTCCTTCCAGAAACAGGAAAATCGATGATTCACGATCTGCAGTCAGAGGTTTCTGGAGATTATGGCAAAGCACTGCTCATCTTGGCCGAGGTACTGCACAATGAATTAAAACACTGATGTGCTTTGAGATAACTTTCCCAACAAATGAGAATCAGATCCACAGCAGTAAATTTTACTGTAGTTGCCAGAGTGTGAACATTGCACACCTATCTAAGAAATGCAGTGTTCAAACACCTCGGTTTCTTCATATCCAAAAAATCTACACAACCAAAACCCTCAGAGAATACATAGTTTCATTTTTTTTAATCTACAACAGCAGCTGAAAATTAGATGTACACTAAATCAAACTGAATGACTAACTTTACCATTTATCACTGAAAGAGATTAAAGATAAACATAGCATTTACAAGATCTGTAAATCTTAAATTCAATTGTAAGGATGTTCCCTTTAAAGAGACATATGTGAGCAAATGTAAAATATGCTACATTTTTCTGCATCAAAAGCTTTGTTTTGTTTATCTTCACAGGGCAAGAGAGACGAGAGCACCTATGTTGATTCTGCCAAAGCTAAAGCAGATGCTAAGGTAGACTTTCTACATTTGGATCATTAATTGTGTAGTTAGCCATAGTTTTTTCCCACTAGTATTTCAAGCAAATGTTTATACTAATGTTTTACATTGACACAAAGCCCATGTGATTATGTGGCAACAGTAACACACATTTCAAACGTTGTACAACAGGTTTTCTATGAAACACAATGTCACAGATTCAATGACTTTGAAGGCATTTCTCAAATCAGTTAACACACCTCACAGGCTGGTGCAAGACTGGACCTGCACACAGAACCTGCTGTACACGGCGAAATCCTCCCTTTCCATTGATCTGGCCATAAAGTGTCATGATCTCATCGTGTCATGACATGATGCCCTCAACTTCCCAGTGACAGCACATGTTGCTTTTCTTTTGTCATTTCTGAATTGATATCTGTGTATGTCATAACTCACTCCTCTTCCACACAGGCCTTGTATGAAGCAGGAGAGAAGAAGTGGGGAACCGATGAGGAGAAGTTTATTGACATCCTGTGCCACAGGAGTATTCCCCAGCTTCGGCAAAGTGGGTTTGAATTGACTAACACACAAAAAAAAACAGTTGACAGCCATGTTGGAAGCTCTGTGAGGCTACTAATGGAGGTGCTGTTAGTATTTCAGTGGTTTAGTCACAGTTTTGAATAATCGATGGCACTAAATGTTTAATATTCATTCACCTTGGCACCACTGCTACCTGCAAAAAAAATAATGAGAAATAAAGCAACAGATTTCAACACTCTCAACCAACAATATCTGCCTCCTGATGGTGCTACGGGCAAAGTCAGGCGATTGCTAGTCATTAATTTACATTTTTGGGACTATTAATGCTTGTTAAAAATAAATAAATAAATAAAATTGCTTATTTTCAGCTTAGACCAAAGTGATGGACCCCACTCACAATTCTTAAAATAAATGTGTTCCACCTTCAACCAGAGAAACAACAGTTGTACTTAGATCTGTGTTTTGTTTGGGCAGCTCTGGTGGAGTACAAGAATCTGAGCAAGAAGACTCTGCAGGAGAGCATTGAGAGTGAGATGTCTGGAAATCTGGAGAAACTACTTGTGGCTGTTGGTGAGGGAAAATGTCATGTGTACATCATTTTTATTCTGCTGCATCTTCACCAAGTTAATTAGAGCACATATGAGACATATTTAATATTAAACTGTATTTAATAACTCATTGTATCTGTCCAGTTAAGTGTGCGAAGAATGTTCCTGCATACCTCGCTGAGAGGCTTTTCAAGAGCATGAAGGTAAGCTTTATAATTTGTCCATTTCATCTGTATCACAAGGCCCACTACAGACCCGACAAATCCACATATTGTTTGGTTGCACCGTGTCCCTCTGCAGCCACAGCAGACTGTATTGGGTGCCTGTGGTGTGGAAGGGAATGTTAAACCACGCTTTATTTCTGCCGCTTTCACTTACATGAGCGGCACTGGCTGAAATGTGCCAACGGGTGCTAAAGCAGATAACAAAACACAAAAACAAACAAGTGTGAAACTGGATATTTAGAGAAAGGATAGGTGATGATATTGGGGGATATTTGTAAAAACACAAATTTGTCTTTGTACTTTGCCCAGGGTGCAGGCACCACAGAGTCCATACTGACCAGGATAATAGTCAGTCGCTCGGAGATCGATTTATTGGACATCAGAGCAGAGTACAAGAAGCTGTTTGGATACTCCCTCTACTCCATGTTGGAGGTGCGTGCACACAGAAAATTACACTATACATATAAATGTTCAGTAAAGTTCACATGTATTGTCTTGTATCTTGTGTTGACAAGAATTTTGTTGCACAGTTAACAAGTCTCCCTCATATCTGTGCAGTCTGAAGTGTCGGGTTACTATGGCGAAGCCCTCAAGCATCTATGTGGCCAAGATGGGTAACTCCTCCAAAATCCTGTGTTCTGAAGTACAGCGGTACCCCATGGCAGAAGGGAAGAACTACATCTGATGTTAATGACCAGTCGATGACCTTTCAAATACCGTAACACTGACACATTTGGTTGCACTTAACTCAACTGGAGCTAACCATGTAGAAATGCTTCATAATGTGAAACTCCATTCGCGTTCAGTTCCTCGCAGACTGGATAAATAACGCCAAGACTTATGAGGAAGTTATTCATTAATATGAAGATGCAGCCAAATGTGTTTTCCATGTGACTGAAAGCTGTTATTAACAACTTATTTCTTCGTTAAGTGCATAATCTTCTATTTTGTAAACACAACTAATGTCATAACTTCCACATTTAAGAAAAATAAAAATACCATATTCTACTATTTGACATGAGTGTGAAAAGAGATGCAAGATGACACCAAAACATTTATGGAAAAATAAAGTTTATTTAATGGTTTTGTTGATGTTGCTGTATCCAACTCCTACACATGTCATCAGGACTTTGTCTCCTCCTTTCCTTTCGTCTTCTAAAGGCTTTTTGACCTCGATCTTGAACATAATCTGGAAGAAATCTCTAATGTGTCTGAGAAACTCGATCCTGGAGAGACAGCAAAAGAGATGGGTGGAGAAGGGAGAGATTCATTTCTGTGCATTATTTATTGGATTATACACAGAACAGGTGTAATATATTCTGCCCATAAATAATTCACACTGGGAGTGGTAGAACACAGTGTCCTTGGACAACATGTGGATTTCAGTTCCCAAAGCGAGGATTTCAAAAACAAGCAGAAAATGGAGAAGACAGAAATACACTGAATTACAACAAGCTGACAATCTCCAGCATTACCTGAGTGAGAGGAAGAATGTATTGTGATGGCACTGCCAATCTTCAGTTATCATAGTACTGTACTTGAGAGGGACACAGCACCGGTACCATGATAACTGAAAATGGACAGTTCATAATTCCCTCCTCATTCATGAGGACGAAGATATCTGAAACAAAATTTGTGCTCAACTGCTTTTGTTTATTTGTTTGGGTTTTTTTTTTTGTTCCCCTGGTAAAACTCAAATGGTTTGCCCAAAAGTAATACATTAAGTTAAAGTGTCTCTTTAAATATCTCAATGCATCACATATCCACCTTTGTATGAACTGTATGTAAATGACCTTGTGGACACACAGCTGTCCAGATCTCAGGGTAATACACATGTTCAAAAGCTGGTGAAAACTTTCCAAAATGAAAAAGAAAAATCTGATAATTTACCTGCTACATTTAAGGAAATCCACCATTTTTACTTTAATTTCTTTTGCTACATGATTCAAATTTCAACTTCATTTTGCATAACCACAAGGCTTCCTCATCTGTGTTTATATCATCTGCACCATGTTTACTCTGTGTTCTCCAGCAATAAGTCACTGAGGGCATTGAGACAGAAAGTTAAAATTTGGTTATGCTTTTGTGCTCCCTAAAAATGTGATTTTACATGACTGTCAATACAAAAAAAGATTTAAATGAATTACTCTTAATCGCCTTACTTTATATTAGCGTCCAGCATTTTACGCATTACAGTGGCATGAGAACTTTGGCATAGTGTCAGTTTCCAGATGACTAGTAGAAGAATAACTAAATGCAAAGTCATTCAATGTTTGTCACCTGCAGATTAACTTAAGACTAAATCCACGGGCCAGTTTGTACAGTTCAACAGGACGAAGGCTTTGTGTCTGGGTCAAGTATTGAATGACAGTAGCTTACGTGTACGGTGAGAGGGGTCCCAGCAGAACCTTCGACACATCCTGTTGGCCAAGGGTCATCAAGAGCAGCGCCAGGCTCTGATTGGATGAATCCACGCAGCCACCCTAAAACAGTGAAAGAGGAGGGGCCGTGTGTTTTAGGCAACAAAAACAACATCGAAATACGTCATGGAGGTGGAAATGACCATCTCAGGTCAAACACTGATAGCCCCTGGTCCTCATCCAAATTAAAGAATAACTCCAAGTCAGAAACATTACGCGTTTTTTTTTTGGTTTTGTTTTTTAGATCAAGCGGACAAATTTTATTTTTTGATCAACTTTAAAAGATTTTTTAAAAAATGTAAAAAAAAAAATCACAATATATTTTAATTAAAAAATACTTTTTTTAAAATATAAAACATGGATGTAACAGACATTACTATTCTTCATTCATCTTAGTCATCTCCTGACAGCATGGTGCTTCTTTAAAAAAAAAAAACAATCAAAAAAAGTGTTCCTGTCTTATGAATTTCTAGATCTTTTCTTCTACCTCCGAGATATTTAGAGGACAGAAAACCTCCCTCTGTAACCAGTGTGAGCACATGCCACTGTGATTACTCAACAAGAGCTCTGTGCGACCCATACGAAGAGGCCTATGCACAACTGGACACACCCAAAACTAAACTAAATAAAACTAAAAATGGCTGTCTGCTGACTGTTTTAGTAAGACTTCTGATCATCTGATACTGATATATACACACATATCTAAAAACAGGGCATCTTTTCCATTTATTGTTCACCCATTCTAACAAAGCACTAATGCCATGCAGCATTATGGCATCGTGACAGCTCGTCAGCAGGAATATGATTCAATTACATAATTATATCACTGAAACCAAGACGAAACTATGATGACATTGTTTTTAAATTGCAGATGAGATGGAGTGTTTGTTAACAGCAATTCTTCTACACATGGATATCAAACTTCACAACTTTTCAAAGGCAATTCTAACAAATACTTCAACAGTGCAACCTAATGGAGTTACAACTTTATTTTTACAACTTTATTTTTACAACTTCACCACAATGTATTTGAAGAATTTCCCTCATTCTATGCATTCACAGTTGACCATCTTCAATAATTAACTCCATGAATTTTCCAAAATACTTTTCATGTGTGCTTCCTACTGTCTAAAGGATCATTTTGTTGCATTTTTAACATACAATTTAAAATATTTTACAAAAGAAAAACTTATCCGTCCTCATTAGGAGCTAGAAACTTTGCACAGCAGTCAGCTTTTATAAAAGTCATGTGCTAGAGCACCTTACCTTTCCTCGTTGCTGATCTGGACTAAAACTGCTCATTTTTTCCCCTCAACAGTTTCACCATTTCCACTTCATTGTAGCACAAACTACAAAATAAAATGCATCACTCTCATTTCTAACCACAAGTTTCAGGCCCTGCCTTGCAGAGACAGTTAGGATGTCCCAAGAGACCAGCAGACACCACCAAACCACAAGGCCTCATGGAAAAGTCCCTTAAAACCTTTGAGAGAACGGGAATCCCTTTTCTAACAGTCAGAAGCACAATAACAAAAAAAAAAAACAACACAGGCGCACTGAAGTAACTTCTATGATGCAACAAAATGCAATATCATGGCCTCAAAGACGTACTTGTCCTAAACCTGTGCAACCACACGACACAAAGCTGAATTTAAAAACATTAGGGAGAAATCCATGTGTTACATTAGGAGTAAACCATGAGGTCAACCTGAGATGATAAATATTCACAGCACAAAATAAAAATATTGAGACTCTTAAATTCTGAATGTCTTCATACTTGTTGTGTAACCACTACTAATGTTCAACCTTTTGTATTTGTAGCTTTCAAATAGACTATTAATGACAACAAAGAGTTATCACTTACATCAGCTTCTGTCCTGTGTTGATGCTGCTTCCAAAAACAAAATGTCCATGGTGTAGCTTTGGTTTACTACTCCAAGACTTTACTGATTAACCATAAAACAAACAGACGTGCACCTAGAGAGCACCCGTGGCCTTTAATGTGAATCCAGTAAAATTTTCAGAAATAAACTACTCCAGCAAAGAAGTCACAAATCCATTTTACTTTGTTTTCCTTTCTCACCTGCAACAATCCCTCTGTTAGGTATCAAAATGAAGTGTACAATCCAAAGTCCTGATGAATCTTTAGCTGAACAGCAACAAAGCACCTTAAAATGTCCTAAACCACCACCATCCCAGGCGGCTAAAAGGAAACATAAGCTCTGTGCTCTGTTGCTTGGAGTTAGGAGGATGCATCCAACAATATTCTTCTTTCAGAGTTAATCAGCACTACCCTGACCAGCTAACTGGACTCACATGTCTCCTATGAGAGAGAGAGAGAGGGCTGAGAGGCAGAGCCATATGGAGGCAAACTCAAGTCACAGAATCTCATTGTACAGTTTGTTGAAGCGAGATATTTTTCCTGAGCAACTACATTGAGATGATTGTGTCTGTGTCCAGCAACAAGTTAGTTTGTCTTACGTTCCCACAACACAGACACATAATGTGTGACCTCTGTGAGAATCTTAATTCCTGCAACCTCAAATATCTTGACTCCAGAATTCCTAATTTACCAAGCCTGTTTGAACAAACACTGTTCAGCTGACACATTACCCAAGCAGATGAATCATTGGTATATTCCAGAAATGAAGCCGTTAAACTTTGAATGTAGTCACTGACATTTGACCCAGTTTGTGAGCAGGTGTCCAGTGTTCAGTTATAATCAAATAAAGTATTGTCAAATGAACTTGTGAGTAAATAAGTAAAATATTTAATAAACTGTGAAACCATGGAAGAAATTCTTACAATTTAAATCTGACAAAATTATTTCAGTGTTCCTATCTCATAATTAACTTTTTTAGTTGGAGTTTACTGTTCATTTCATTGTCATTTTTCTTAAAAATATAAATAAATAAAAATAAAAAAAAAATTCAAATTTCATCAACACACACCAATGTAGGCATTTGCTTCAATGCTGAAACACTAAGGTGCAAAAAAATTCCCCTACACACTATATTTACTACAAAATATTTAACTGCAGAAAATACTATAATATCTTCTTAGTTTTCCTTTGTGAGTTTTTAAACTATAAATTACATGACTGTGATAAACTTTGGTCCTTTGCAGTAAATGGTCAGCGAGTAAAGATGAGAAGAATAACCCAGTTTTGCACATGTCCACATTAACAGTGTAGTACCATCTCAAATGATGTATTAACATAAAACTATATGCAGTATTTGTCAATAAAATGCTTTGAAATGTTGTTTTGCTCATATCACACAGGCCCACCCTGAGCGGACAAGACAAGAAAGCAACACTTACTTCATAAAACAAGCTATAACATCCGATACCAGGGAAACTGAGAACATGTATCGTCACGCTGCCTGAATTTAAACGGATATATCCTTTAACTGCTTTCTACACTGTGATTCTGCTCACAAACAGTTCCTCAGTTGAACTGCAGACAAGGGTCATTAACAGGGAATGTGGGTAAACAAGGGCAGCGAATGTCATGGCTGCATGACAGGATTTTAATGTGTCCTGGTGATGTGTGTGAGGTATTCCCCAAGAATTCAGATTTTTTTCCAGCGACAGACACATTCTTCAGTATTCTCGAGTCTCAGCCAAAAAAGATCTGTGTTAACGTCCAGTGATCAGAGATTTTCTAGCAAATGATCAAACATACAAAAAGTGGACTTATGATTGCAATCCCTAATTTCTCACTACATAAACTCAAGACTGAGCATGACTTGGATATAGGTGCAAAACAAAAAAGTCAAATAAAACACCCCCTGCATGGCTGTTTTTCTTTTCCACATTGTTACCATTGTAAAGAAAACTACTGGAAGCAGCTGTGCAACAATAACAAAACAGCAGCACACAGTGTCATGTTACAGTCATCAGGGTCCTGTTAATGTTAGGATTTTCAACTGGGTAAATGGATCCCATGATTTTCAGACACAAAAAAACTTTGTTGATTTCCATCAGTGCCTTGTCTCGTCATTGGGAGACTCATAAATGAGGCACATGTTGCTCCATTTCCACTGTATGCCTCTGTTGGAGATGTTGAAACACAGCCTTCAGTTTGTTTGATGCCAGAATTTGCAAAATCGAAGTGCTTCCACATCACTATCGACCTTCCTTCTGTCTTATTTTGTAGTTGTTGTTTATTTCTTATTGCTAGCACCGGTGTTGTTTGACAGACGGCAGAGGAAGTGCATGTCAAGATTTTTTCATATTGTGCAACACCTAAAATGTAAATCAAGTTTTATATTACAGTCCAGTTATAACTGGAATGTATTCTGTTAACTGTTATCAGACTTGTTTAAGATGAATGTAGCAGAAAACTACAGTCCCAGCCTGAATTATGCAATAAAAACATAAAACACAGACTTGGTATTTTGAATAACAACTGTTTGCGGATCAGTCAGGAGATGAAAAGGCCGTCAGCTGCCTGCAGTATCAAGGCAACTGAAGCGCAAACAAGCACCTTGGACAATAATGTAGTGTGGACATATGACTGCAAATCCACACTTGTTTCATTTTTTTTTTCGACTGCTTCTCCCAAACCCACAAAACATAGACTCAATGTTGCAAATGCAAGCCTTTCTGTGTTGGGTTAAAGCATCTATGAAACACTTATGACACAAAGCTTGTTTGTCCTGGCCATATTTCTAAGTAAGACAACATATCTACATAGTGTTCATTGAGGAGGTGTACTCTCTTTACAACACCCTAGCTGACCCTGGTGAGTCATTGCTAAAAGAAAGATTATACTCCATTTCCAAATACCAAACTGAGAAAACACAGGCACTTTAAAATTTATGTTCACGACCAAAATAAATCTAATCTCTGGCCGAGACTCCTGAACTTATGCATCTGTTAAAAAACGTCCCTGGTGTGAGGTCAATAAAGTTTCATCTCATCTTTTATTATTACTTTGATCAATCTCAAAAACAGCAACAACAACACTAACATCAGTGTGTGTACTTTGTGTGCGCTTACCCGATGGATTTCCTCCAAAAGCAGTTTGGCACAGTTCTTGCCGAGGTCCTCTGGCAGTACGGGGTCTCCCTGCCCCTGCGGTGTGGATGACATCTCTGCACTGAGGAAGGAGCCGTTCAGTGTCTCTGCTACCAGTGTCAGACCAAAACCTGGAGACCTGCAGGTAACAGAATGGAATCATTTAATGTCTTTACATAAATACCTAAGAAAACAAAATGTGGACATCTTAACAGCTAACACATGTACGCTGGGACACCCACTTGCCAGAGTTGGCTCCTTTCATGTGGTCAGTGTAGATGTAGATGTCTGGAAGGAACTTGTTGAGGACGCCTCTGGCTGCGTCCACTATCCTGTTGGACATTTGAGGGGAAACTCGTACAGAATATCTGAGTTTTGAAAGTTAAGGAAACCCAGTGACCTATACAACAGTGTGAGACTATGGTCTGTGTGGTAATTAAAAAAATAAAAATAAAAAAAAATCAAAGACCACCACCAATAAATCAATACAGAAACTAATTCAGCTTCAAATAAATGAACAGCTTTCTAGCAGGTATTTTTACATGTTTTAATAAAGACAGGTGCCTAAAAATGCTATTTACCTTCATTCACAACATTGGGTTTAATTATTATGAGGCCGACACTGGAGATTAAATATATATTTCAAGTAACTGACCCATCAATCAACTTAATATCAACTTATTATTCTAATTAGCAAGTGTCTTAGGCAAAAATATATACAATTTAATCTTTTCTAATGGAAAAGAACTGTTCCTATTTATGTTATTGGAAATTGAATATATTTACTGTTTACATTTTTTATATACAGAACATTTGAGGGTGTCATAATGGTCTGTGGAGTTTTTTTTTTTTTGCTATGCTGTGATTCTTCACAACCACAGGTATTGAATAACCTGTAATGAAAATAAATGCTAATACCTAGATAGATATACAGATTTCAAAATAATGCTAACAGCAAGCCCAAGAAGGATACGCCACTCCTCTGATCCTCTTGATTTTGCCTGGCTCAGTCAGTTGGACCGGTCTGATGGTTCTCCGGACGGGACATGTGAAAACAACCTCTCCACCTCCACCAGGTGCCATCCCTCTCTTCACCACCTGAGGGAGTAGCAGCAGAGAAAGACTGAGACAGAGAACGCCGACACCTTTTCAGTTGCCAGTCCTCTGTTATAAATGTAACATATCCCCTAAAAAAGGTATAAATTTACACTGTGCTTGCAAACAGGTTACCACAGTGTTCCCACCTTGAGGTCGAAGCCCTCTCCATCGATCCCAAACTTCTTCATTAGAGGCAGCGCTGTGGACTTCAGCAGGTCCACCTGCAAGAAACAGTGATTACATCCAAAATCACACCTAATGTCTGAAGAGGGTTGAAAATGTCAACTGCCTTGCAAAAGAACACCAGGGCAGGAAGCTACAATAGACTAATTCTCTTCTCAGCAACACAGACGCTGTTCACTGTTTCCATGACAACACTTCTCTCTAATGTCTCCAATTCAAACTTCTTGCTGGTTCCTTTTGTTGGGTTTGTTGACATTACCCACTTTTAAACAATGCGACTTATGACACAAGACAGAAAAAGTTGATGCAGTGTCTGAGACTGGCATGCTATAACAACATCTAAAAATACAAACAAGAGACAAACTGGGTGTAACAAAGGAAAAAAACAGCAAACATTTGCTAGTGTTACAATTGAACTTCTGAATGATTACAAAAGCAGTTATATGACCTTGTCTTAACAAGTCGTGTCCTGAAACTACCTCAGACTTAAAATGAAAAAAAGGAAAAAGATACCAACAATACAACTCATCCCTGTAACTCATGTTATTTCATCTGGCAAGTAAATTCACAATGTAATGTGCAAAGCAGAGGACAGTGTCCATATGGATTTAGGAGGTGTTCACTTCACCACACTATGCAGTTTACCATATTTCTATAAAGAAGCATTGTTCACCTCCACCCACTGTGATCATGACCTGGATGAATCAATAATTATATCAGAGGGGTAAAATTAAGGAGCAATACCAATTAGCTGTAAGCTGATCATATTTATAAATGTGCGCTCACCGTCGGGTCTGTGGGGTCGTTGGTGATGCCCCTCAGAGTGGCCTTCAGAGAGGTCTTCATGAAAGGAGCCAGCATGAGCAGGGCCTCAAGATAGTATCCAATTGAACGCTGCGGGTTACAGTCATGTTCGACAGGGCCTCCATATAACAAGCCAGGCTGGTAGAACAGCACAGTACCTAGAATAGACAGAGACAGTATGTAGCATGGTGATGTCATTTAAACAGTATTAAGGTTAACAGTGTAGTTAGACCGTAGACTTAATGGACAAAGCTACCATGATGTCACCCATTAATTTGTGGCATTTTAAAGCTAGGAGTTTCGCATTTGAAAGTCACCATGTTGGTTTTTGGAGCCAGACATAACCATATTTTTATATGAAGGGAGGAACGAGGAGGCAGGTCTAGACCTTGAACCTGAGGACACTGCTCAGTGTGTATGACTCAAGCTCATAGCTGCTCTCCTTGGAGATCAGACCTGTCAATCAAACCAACCCCGCCCTAAAATCTTCCTCTTTTTGAAGCCTACTATCTACTTAAAGATGCTGTTTTTTTTCCAGATGGACCACCAGATCACTGATAAGAGGAGGTGACTTTAGGTAATTACAGAATGACTTGTGAATAAAATGTATTGACTGAGTAATTCATTTTTAAAAATCACAATTTTTGAATAGAAGTCAATTGGAGAGTTTGAAGAGCATTTTAGAGCAAGCATCTAGTGGTCATCAGCGCTATTAACTTCCACATTGGCCTCATGTCTGAGCCCTGGGTGCTTCGTCTAGTTCTATATACAGTCTATGAGTTAAACAGACAAAAAAAGAGGTATGTGCAAAGAGGCTTTTTGTTAGTCAAAACAACATACAAGTTTCTGCATTTAAAGCCATATGGTTCTATTTTTTTTGTCAATCACGTCTAAAGTTAAATTGTGCACTTTAGAAAAAGTCAGAAATGACAAACAGATATTCACACAAAAGTATCTCCAAATCCTATTTTTCATCTTCTTATCAAGGTTGGTGTTACATAATGCTGAAATCTCAAAACTGCTACCCTCTGACAGAAAACAGGTATTAGCTAAAGCACACTGTCTGAGACAAAGCTAAAACTATAATCAGACCTTTAACACTCACCTGTTTGGTTAATCTCTATTCTGGAGCCATTGGTCACTTTGTCGAGCAGTCGAATAAAGCTGGCCTCAAAATCTGGAGAAGACAAAACAGAAAAATCTTAGTCCTATGTAGCTCTGTCCAAAGATGACAGATGAAAAATATAATTCTGATACATTTAAATTAATGTTTAATAATGTCTCTATTAAATAGACCAACCAATAAATCAAGGAATCAAAACAACCCTCTCCCAATCTGAATGTGTAGTTTTCATAGATCTCCAAGTTTTCTTTTTCTTTTCTCTCTTTTGTGGTATCAAGTACTTTGGGGAAAACTGGTTCTTTTTCATATTTTGCATGCAAAAAAAAGTAATTTATTTTTGCACTGTTAAAAAAAACCATACAGAAAATAAGAAGCATTACAAACCATAAACAGTGTTACAAGCCATAAACAGTGCAGGCAAGGGCAAAAAGCTTAATGAAGCATCCATTTAAAATATGTAAGAATTAAACAAAATATGAAAACACAACACTGATGTATAGAAAACAGAAGAAGGAATATATGTGTACAGACCTAAAAAACAAAATGGACTAAAAGTATCAATATTAAAGGAAAAGGTGTGTGTGTGGGGGGGGGGGCTAAATGCAACTATAGAAAAACAAATTTATAAAACACAAATTAAACGTCCTTTTATTATCTTATTAAAACTTTTTATAAAGAAACAAAGACACCCCTTAATTATGCACCCCCAAATCTTAAAGAAAACTGACAATAACACAGATATTTCAAGTTTTTGAATTCACACAATCGGATGAAATGTTTCTTGTATTTACTGTTAATAACTTCAAGTAATTCTCACATATACCAACACAAGTCATCCAACTAATGTAAAGCAGACATCTCTACGCACTAGATCGAGGCTCCTGACAAGCTTAACAACGGCATTATTTTGTCCAGTGTGGAATAGTTACATTTATTTTACATTTGCACCACTGCCCCATCATTTTCCCTCCTCTGACGCCCAGTGATCACACACACTCCCAACTGCGTAGCAGCTAGCTCGGTAGCCGCCGAGCTAACAGCGACGCCACACGCGGAGTGAAGCTGCGACTCACCGCGGAGCCCCGGGTCGTCCGCTTTGGACCTGATGTTCTTTATCTTAACACGCTTCCCGCTAAGTGTGGACAAAACCAGCCGCTGTCGAAAGAAATTGCAGCCGTCGTAGGAGAGTCCCTGGCTGGCCATGTTATTGTTGTTTTGTGCCTGGCGTCAGTGGAATCCACGTGTGTTTGTCCAGGAAGGCGTTAGTGGGAGGCGAGACTACGGCAAACGAAGAGGGACAAAAAGGCCCTTTTAATGGTGTACTGCCACTTTCAGTTACTAGATGGCATCATGAAACCATTCATTAAAACTGAGTGGGTGTGACTTATTAAGTCTTAAAGGAACAGAACTGATAAAAATGTAAACAAACGGAGTTACTACCAGAATGCCTTTAATTCGCCTAATTCATATTCATATTATTCCATAATATGAATAACATGCCTATAATACTGCAAAAAATGTAATAAAACCGTAATTGTTCTCAAAATGCTTGATAAATAATTAGAGAAAAAAGTTATTTGGTGTCCTCTCAACTAATCAGACTGCATGGAAACATTTCTGCAAAAAAATGTAATTCTTGAAAACGATGACACTATTTCAAAATGGTTTAAAAGCTGAATTTGATAGAGCAGACTGGTAATACAGTTCACACCAGCCTGTCTGCCACTCTGCAGGTCTGAAGGGATACGCACGGAAGGGATTAATCATCGCAACCTTGCCAACAAGCTTTTAACCGCCAGTGGACCAATTACATAACAGTGTTATACAATAAATACATCTCCACTAAAGCGTTTAAACAGTGTGGTAGACTAGGTGAGTAAGTTTCTCAACATCGATGACAGGAGCTCATCTTTTTAAGTGTGCGTCGTAAGGGGGAAGTGCAATATTTGCCTCCATTGGTTCCTGTGTGCAATAGTCTCATCTTCTTTCTCCTCCTCCTTCTCCTCCTCTTCCTCCTGTTTCTGCAGGGGCAAAGGAAATGAAAGTCGAGGTCCAGGGAGAGTTGAAGCTGGCCACTTAAGACGCGCCCACTCTGTTGTTGCGTCGCGTACTTCTGGAGGGAAGAAGGTTAAACCTGGTCACATCCAGTCTTGGTTGAGCATCCAGTGAGGGGGAGTCTTCACGAGACGGACACGCTTTTCTCCTCTAGAAATTCAACTTTTATATTTTTGTGAAAATGGTTTTACAAAGAGTTATCCGTGCTGTCATTATGGGACCTCCGGGGTCGGGGAAAGGGACGGTGTCTTCGCGCATTACCAAAAGTTTTGGACTGAAACACATCTCTAGCGGGGACATTCTGAGAGCCAACATCAACGCAAAAACGGGTAAGATGGTGTGTCCCGTCTGGGAAAAAATAACAACAAATGAGGACAGTGCAGGTGTGACTCTGTCCATCTGGTGAGCATTCAGGTATAAGTTACACGTGAAACTTAACAGAATTGACTGTTAGAAGTATTTGCAGATGTTATAACCAGAGCATAGACAGCTTATTAGACAAAAATACACGTCTACAGTGTGCAAATGAAAACATTGCAACTAAGGCTTCACCGTTGCGATATGTGCACCACCCCTATAACAGGATAATGTCTTATCTTGCTGTTGCATACGGAGGAATGCGTTAGAAAATAATGTGTGCTCTCTTTCGAAACCAAGGTCAAACAGGTTTGCAGGGAAAGGTGTGATTATATGTTTATACTGCAAACATTTCACCCACCATTACCTGGACTTTGGAATCTGGCCCACTACTCCTCAATATCACCTTGGATGAAGATAAGGAGAAGTGTAAAGATAATAAAAGCTGTATACTTTTGTTCCTTCAGAGGCAGGATTACAGATGAACAGCTTGTTTTTACAGCTGTGTGACACACGAGCTGCTTGGCTAGAGAATCTCACAGCAGGAAGTTTTAAGTTGTCTAAGTGGTGCACACATGCATTTTTCTTCCTGGTGCACTGTTATTCCTTAAAACGTTGCATACACAGTGTGCAGACAGTTTCTACTTCCTCATTTGAAGAACACTGCATATAAACACCGTCACAATGCTTTAAACTCACTGATATATTTCCCAATCCTTCTCGATTGTCATTTTGCCAGGACTTGCCTCGCTCAAGTGGCAGCCATGCAGCAATGCCTCCTAAACAGGCTTCATTGTGCAGACCCAAAGCTTACAGATTGGCAGGCTTAATAGTCGTCACATTTTCCAAACCAATACAAAACAACAACTTGTGCAGTAGTCTCTGTATGTCACAGCAAGTTTTACCCTTTACTGTGTTTCTTAGTGACAGTATATGAGCACAGTCAGGAGTATGGTCAGGAAATACTTTTCTTCAGCTGGACTCTGACCAATTAAAGTGGAAGCGACAGGAAAAAGAGCCTGTGTTTTAATCTGCTATATTTGCTTTATCCCTTTAAATTTTTCATCTTGTTGCTTCATGGAAAAAAAGCTTGTCTAGTGTCATAGTCTTCCTCTTTGTATGCCAGGTGTTCTTTGCATTATATTACATTTTTTAATATTCTAACTGTTGTTTGGCACTGACACAGAATCTATTCATAATGATGGACCCATTGTAAATACTGACAGCCTTTAAACATGCAAAGGTTTATAGTTGTACTGAAGAAAATTGCTTTGCCAAACAGGTGCAGCTTATCTTTTATATTATGATTAAAGTAGTGTTTATAAAGTCAAGATAAAAAAAAAACAGTGTTATAATGTGCATAAACAAAATCCTCTCTTTCTGTCTTTGTTTTGTCTGTGTGTGTCAGAGCTCGGTCTGCTGATGAAGGCCTGTATTGATCAAGGTCAGCTGGTGCCTGATGACGTCATGTCTCGTCTCATTTTGAGTGACCTGAGAACAATAGATCGCAGCAACTGGCTGCTCGATGGTAGGAGCTCACAAGTTTGTACGAGCAGGCATTTCATCAGCTTCTTATCAGCGTTGTTTGTTAGAGGTCTCACAACATTTCTGAGATGGGTCATTAATCTTTTACATTTACACAGTTTGAGTTTGGTCTTTTAAAACATGGCCATGGGCAGGATTATTTACACTTCAGGCTATTTAATTCAAATCCTGATAGTTATAACATCCATCTTTGTTTGCTTATATCTTTCTACCAGGTTTCCCTCGTACAGTAGCTCAGGCGGAGGCTCTGGATGATGCCTACATTGTGGATACAGTCATCAACCTCAATGTTCCTTTCGAGACCATCAAACAAAGGCTGACCTGTCGTTGGACTCACCTTCCAAGTGGCAGAATCTACAACACAGACTTCAACCCACCTAAAGTTCCTGTAAATACACCACCTTGCTTACTTATTACACTCTCTCTGGTTTAATTGCTGTTTTATTGCAAGTTTCGCACTGTATTTAACCTACTGCTGTTGTGCTGCAGAACAGTGTGCACTGCAGAAATTACACACTGTCTTTACAACCATCAGTGCCCAAGTTTCTGTAGACTTTACACTAAAATAGTGACAGTAGAAACCAAGAGAAAAATGTGAATTTATCTTTATTCAATTTAGGTTGTAAATCTTTGTTGCTGCCAAAATCCAGGTGAGGGTCAGAGCTCTGCTGCTTTGCCAGCTGTATTTTTAATTTTTTCAGAGACACAGAGTTACAGGAAATTATCCAATTACATTTGTTATTTAATTATTTGAACTTTAAATGTTTTCTCTCTGTTTTCATAACTATATATTCATTTTAGTATGAAGGGTTATTGTAGACAGGAATTTGGAGTTTCTTTTGGAAAATGTGCTGTCAAAATGTACTTTTTACACCAGTGATTAGTATAGCCTAATCAAGTTGATAGATAAGATAAACTGAGGAACAGGAATTCTCAACATTCACTGATGAGTGTTTTATGAATAGATAATACTTGTTAATAACTGAGTATAGTTAACATGGTGACAAAGTTTCTTCCAATGGTGAAAAGTTTGTATTTCGTACTACTGGTGAGTTATTCTTAACGAATGTCCCCGTGGTCAAATGTTATCCCTGTGGCACTGATTTGTTGCTAGATTTTCTCTTTGTTGTCTGGATGAACAACACAATTGCTGTTAATCATTGGCCTCGGTTTATTTCTCACAGTCCAGTTTAACCAAGGACAAATGATCCGAAACCCACTGAGAACTGGAATAAACTTAGTAATTCAAAAGTTTTAAATATAGCAAGGATTTCTTCTTTTTTATGGTTCACAAGCAGAGCTGCAGACTCTTAGTCATGGAGTGTAAAATAAACTGTATTGTATCCAATCCATGTTCTGGGTGTTGTTTTAACCACATGTTTTGTGCTTTGTGGTGATGACAGGTCAAAGGTCTGTTGTAAAAAAGACTCAAGGTTTCAGTTAAGATATGGCTACAAAAGATTTATTGACAAACCTACAGCTATGGTGTCTGTTTGGGCTCATTGTTAAGGAAATGACCAACTGTTCTGCGGTTAAATGTTTAAACCCAATATTTGTTACTATTCAGCATATATGACAGTGAACAAAACCATTCATTTGAAGCTTACATTACAGCTTTAAAGTAACCATGAGGATGTATTTGTTATGTTTTCTCTCCAGGGTTTGGATGATGAGACAGGGGAGCCTCTGGTCCAAAGGGATGATGACAAACCAGAGACGGTCACACGGAGGCTGAAGGGCTACGAAACCCAAACGGAGCCTGTCCTAGAATACTACAGGTAAAGTACTGCAGATAACTTTCCCCTCTGCGTGCATATATCACCTCACGAGGCCTTAGCTGTTCACAGTTATTTGTTTTGCATCACTACACAGAGACAATAACTGTGAAATGGGGCAGAAGCTTGAATGGATCATAGGATAAAGTCACTCTAAATTAATCCTTAAATATAGGTAAAAGGCTACAACCTTACACTGTTGAACTTTGACCTTGAGGCCTTTTGTTCTCTGCAAATTCCTCACAGTTACTTGCATGACTGAAAAACAGCTTAAGAACCACATTCTTAGAGGAAATGCTACACAAATATTTACCCTTTCAAAGGTTTATCCGATTTGATAAATCTCAGGCTAAAAGAAGAGTTTGCAGGTACATGCATCATATTCTCTATTCTTGGACTAACTAGGCAGAACAATAAATTGTTCTGTATTCTTTTAAACCACAGGGATGTACTCAGCTAGTGTCCTACTTATAATCACCACAATGCTTGGAAAAAAATAGAAGGATGAGAAGTACAGGAAATGAGAGCTAGAATAGAGGAAAGAGAGTGTTCACATTAAAGCTAACAAATTACTGTATATTTTGAAAATAATTTCCAGACATTTCTAATTGCTGTATTGTAATATTATAATATAGGAACAGTTGAAAAAGCATCTGTAACAAAGTGTTTTCTGTGGTTTACCCCCTCCAGGAGTAAAGGTGTGCTAGAGACATTTTCTGGGACAGAGACCAACAAGATATGGCCGCACATCGAGGCTTTTCTTCACAGAAAATTCACCTCGATCAATCGGAGAGCTGCATAGAGAGTCTAAACATGAAGGCTGAAGTTGTTTACCAGCAGAAACTACCGTGTGCACCGTCCAATCAAAACATCACTTTGTGTGAAACAAAAGGAGAGACATCATGAATGTTCTAAATAAGGATACAGCTCACACAGTTTATTTCATGTAACAGGCCAACATAAGATGGGAAAACTCCACTTTTTAAAAGCTTATTACACTGATGTATAAAGACAGAGAGAGACTGTCATTAGTTTGGGGAAACTCTCAGGGTGTGTGAAAAATCAGATTATCTCTTTATTTGTCATAATGTACCTTTAAAATAGCCGGAAGACATCTGTGAATCAGGAATCAATGACTTTAACAGTGGATTGTGAAAGATGTGTTTGCACAAGATGTCACAAGATTGCAAGAAGGTATCGGACCAGTTGGTTTGGCATGTCCCGGCGAAGGCAGTCAACTTTAAGTAGTGGAGCTTTGCAGGTCTTTTTAAGCCGTAGGTTTTTGTAATTGCAAAAGTGAGTTTTCTTTGTTCTTAAAAATTAAATTATTGGGCAATAGCTGAGCTTAAGCAAAAATGATCCAATTTAAAGTTTTTTTTGTGTGTGAAATCTTTTAACAATATAGCAGGCTGTTTGCTTTAGCATAACAAATGTGTGTAACTGCCTTACTGGGATTGCTTCTTATGCAGTGAGGAGTTACTCGAAAGGGAAGCTGCCATGTTCTACAAATTACTGTAAATCCACCTATGCACTCAAGTGCCTTTCGCTGCTTTTGATAATGTAACCAGTAGCTCAGTAAATGTTGTTTATAGATATCTTTTTATGATCACAGTTAAAATAATGTAGAAACTGACCACACTCAGTAGATTGAATATTTTTAATCATCACAAGAAACCATTAGTGTAACAGCTTCTGTAAACCACCTTAAGTCTTAATAGTGTTGCCTCTGTTTTATTGTTTCCATTTAACCTGCCATTCCTTGTTGTGACCAAGTCTGTTGAGCGATATTTGCCTTTGAACATGACATCTGAAATTTCTATTGAGAAGTACACACGAGTACACATTTCAACACAGTTTGTACAGGGCTATTAACTTGGAAGATTTCATAGCGTTTAAGGCTGATCTGCCACGTTCTTGCACTTTTTGCTCCAAATCCTGTTTTGTCATGTTAAAAGCGACAGAAAGTCTTGCCCGACTTGTGATGTACTGTATAGACTGATGCAGTGAATGTTTCCTCAACTCTCCTGTGTATTCCTAAACACTTGAATGCAATGTTTTTGAAAGCATATCTCCATATTTCCTTTTCATAGATTGCTTACAACTGTGTCACAAGTATTTATGAGTCACAATAAACTTCTAACATTGTACACCAGAGTGAGAGTCACCTTTTTAAAACAGTTAAAAGGTGTAGTCCGCCAATTTCAGTGCACTCCTTTGGGCCAAAACACAGGGTCTACAGTACCCACACTGCAACTTGACTATGGTTAGGTTGTTGAAATTTGTGTGTTATGCTAACAGCGTCTGATATAGCCTTGAGTTAGCCTGCAGCAGAGATGGCAATCAGCGGTCTGTTGAACTGACTTATTTCCACGCCAAGATTATCTTTCAAAATCGCATAATTTTATAAACGATCAACTCTTTTTTTATTTGTCTGACCTTACAAAAGCTCCCTCTGAGGCCATAAAAGGCTTTGTACAACTTAATTTAACATATGCAGCAGCGCTCCCCGGGACTTGTAAACAGACATTGTTGTGTAAAATTGGTAGTTACCCTGAATTAAATGACAAAGCCTTTTAAAGGTTCTCAATTTTAAAAGGATCCCATTGATGGGAAGACATGAACATTTAGCTCTGGGTTTGTGTGTCTTGAGAAGCCAAAAATTGTTGCAGTGTGCAGTGCTTGTGATTTTTCTAAAGCTTGTTGCCAAGTGACAGAAACTCTGAAACCAAGACTCTACACACAAATTCTGTTGAACAGGATTGAGGAAGTCAAGATACCAGAGACAGTGGCTACAGGTTTAGTACAGCAATTTAGGCCAAACAATTACTTTGCATAGTTGAGTGGTCATTGTAGACAAAAAAAAACACAAAACAAAAACATTTCATGTCCACTATAGCAGATTATTTAGCATCACTGCTGACAATACCTGTGTTTGTGGTTACAGTATTTATTATGGTTTTATAGATGAACTGCAGAAAAATAATGACTCACTGGCAAGATAATGACAGTTGCATTGCAGAGTCAATGTATCACACAGCAGCATGAATTGCATTTAATGCATTTTATGGTATTTTTCTAATCCCACAGACCGAGGTTAAAAACCCCACTGATCATCTCACACAGCAGATCATTACGCTGATTTTTGTTGCCATATTAAATAAAAAATATTACAAAGGATAACTGAAACTGAATAAATCTGACAAAAGCTGTCCTGTGGCAAAAGGCAGCCAACAACAGAATACAAAACATCACATTATTCACAAGCTCATCTAAGGCTTGTTTGTAAAATAAAAAAATTCACAATTTCAATTCTGGGTGATGGGAAACACGTGATAAAATCAAAAATACACGAGGAAGAATAATAAAGAGCGATTTAACACACTCCTCCTTGACCTGTTTTTCTGTTTTGAAAAGAGAACTATAAAGTGCAGGACACATTCAGATGCAGAGAGCTCCTTTCTGCATACACACATACAGTAAAAATCTCCTTATGAGAGCTCAGCCCTTTTTTTTTTTTTTTTTTTTTTTTAAA
>OOFC01013136.1:0-19182 GCA_900323345.1 Pseudochromis fuscus | reverse complement strand
GCCCCACCCTTTTTTTTTTTTTTTTTTTTTTTAAACCTTTTCCCCACTTCTCCTCCAGACTGGTGTTTTCTTAAGCTTTTACTCAGGTGTGAATCGAGAACTTCTACCAACACACCACAGACAACAGTCAGACAACAGAGCACTTGTGTAAGGGTTGGTGGCTGGTACTTCAGGTGCTGATGGGAAGCTAAAATTGGTTCAACTCTGGCACATCACTGAACCAGAGAAAAATATAACTTATGTAAACGCATGTTAAAATAAACTCTAAAAAAAGGAAACTGAGCTGACGAATAATTACAAATATAGTGACCTCTTCACACCTCACATTATTCTTGCCTAATGCACACACAACTTTAAATCTGTGCTGACTTTGTCACTCAGAGAGACATTTTCATCAAAAGCTTTAAAATTCTGTTTTCCCCCATACCAAAATGCATGCAATATTATTCATTCACTTTTGCCTCATATTCATAGCGAACTAGCAACTGTCCACAAAAGCTGAACTGTCACAGAAAAAGGACAGTGAGAGTCAATGCTGCCAAGTGCACAACAATTACTAACACTGTACATCACACTGCATCATTGACTCCTTACAGGTATCATGTATATTGGCTGAATTTATTCCTATTTGTCTGCACGGTTAAACTCTTTAGATAGAACCTCAATGCCAAAGACATACATGAAAAATGGATCGAACAGAGGCTGTACACTTGTTTACTTACAAACATTGCTATTTCTAAGCCT
Organism: Pseudochromis fuscus; assembly: GCA_900323345.1. Taxonomy (NCBI): domain Eukaryota; kingdom Metazoa; phylum Chordata; class Actinopteri; family Pseudochromidae; genus Pseudochromis; species Pseudochromis fuscus. Next base: position 18,438 of record OOFC01013136.1, on the reverse strand, counting down.
CCCCAGACAACACTGAGGAATACTTTTTGGAAAACAGGATAAAAACAACCACACCCTGGCTTTTAGGAGATGCTCATGTGGCATCAACTGCTCCACCTCTAAAGCTATAATGGCCCTAACCCTTCACATTGCCTGTCACACAGCAAATGTTCAAAGCAGAAAGATGCAAAGCCACACAGGTAATCGCAACATTCCTGCATTTGTAAAAGCAGTGCTGTCAGATATGATCACTTTTGAAACTGTTACAACTAAAGCAACAAGAAAAGCCACTGTTGACGGCCTTTTGGGCACGAGGATGATAAATGTAAGACAAAAGCCCAGAAAATGTTATAACAATTTGCACCAAAAGCTGTCGTCCTGAAACATTGGTTTTTCACTCCTTATTTTAAACACCCTGGAGTCAGTTAACTGGCTGTCCACCCACACATATTGCATTATTCATCCTCACCTGTAATCAGTCTGTGGAGTTGCGTGCAACTCCTTTAACACGCAGACCAGTGTGTGAAAACTGCAAGAGGCTACAGAGGAAATCTTACCAAACAATGATGCGCATTTAAGTTATGCTTGGATTAAAAAGCAACTGGAACCTTCTCAGGTTCTGTTTGTACTACAGAACACACTGCTGTTTTCACATTAGCATACAGCCAGTAAGTTCACTTGCAGTAAAACAAACAAACAAAAAAACCCTGAAGGTTTATTTTATGCAGATGTATTCAACATGATGTTCGGTCTCACCAATGTTATGAAATGACATCAACTCAGAATCTCTCTGGTAAAGAGATTTGTCTCTCACTCTATTCCAAAACTGCACAGATGTCTAATTATATGCAAGTTTTCCCTCATAATTTAAATGCAAAAATTTAACAGGTCACAGCTACCAAACATCCAGGAGCTACTTCATACTGGACCTGTAGATCAGACATCTGCAATACTGTATATATTAAATGTTTGTCTTTAGTTCAAAGTTACTGCATCACACAGGATACAAAGCCATTGATCTGTCAGTTATGCTTCTCTAAAATTTCCTTTAACAAACCTCAAATGGGCCCTGACCTGAGGCCTGCTTCATACACTGGATTTGGTGCCTATTCCACTTTATTGATTAAGTGTTCTTTGTGTTTTCTTGACTAAATGTTCAGTTACGTCAGTTGTTGCTTTTTAGTGAGCATGTTTCTCGATTTGAGAGGAGAAAAAAAAATAGCTTGAGAGATGTAAGAGCCCCATCTATATAACAATGGTTATGGCACAACACATGCACTTAACTGGCAAAGGGACACTTCAGGAACCACGTTGCCAGAGGACAACCACAGCGGCACACTGACCGCACCACCTAGAAGACGGATCCTGTCTTTGTTTATTCCTGCTTTGCAATGGCATTTTTCAGCCCGGTCTGCTGCGTAAAGAGGGCGTAAAACTCAGGTTGTTCCTAAACGAGGAGACGGCGGAGATGGATGTAAAGCAGGTGGCGATCCTATATTCCCCTAAGAGGTTTCCATCATGCGTATGTCATCTGTCTCTGTTGTGTCATCTTTTGTCCACCACCCTGTGCTTGTCCAAAGTCCAGGATCTAAACAGCGCTTCATAGGATACTCTGCCACCTGGTGGAGGAAGATGAAGATGGCAATCAGAAAAAAAAAATCAACACTTTGGATTGTCTTGCACAAATTTAAAAAAAAAAAATACAAATGGGTTTAACAAGAGCTGCAAAGACTGAGGGATTAATCAAATTTTGACAAGTTTGAGCATCATTATGGCTTTAAAACTGCACTCTGCTTCTTTAATATTTCATGAGCTGATCTGGGTTAAAACAGAAATTTTGATTGTTTTGTTTACATTTTTTTTTCTGTACAGATTTTTACCATCAACTCAAATAAATCTGTGCAGGGACAAACTCTACAGTGCAGTTTCAGCACAGTACAAGATAAGCACCTATCCTCCAATCACTCCTCAGAGTTCACAATAAGGTGAAATAAGATGCTACGCGAACAAAAACAGCACAAATCCAAAAGCAGAACCAGCTTCAGTTTCAACAAGCTTGATCCCTCTTGAAAAGGGAAGGAGGTTTTTTTTCTTTTTTTGAAGCTGTTGGCAGCTATTTAATCTGTGGGGCCAACAGAGGGAGGGAGCCCCATTTTCAGTCGCTCACAAAGGGCTTTCATTCTGCAACAGACATGTTTAGTACATAGCCTGTGCTATATGCCATTTGGGAATTTTCACACTATCTTAATCTGAATGTTGAAATTCCAACTTGAAATATATTTTTCATTCCTGTAATTAGTTATATACAATCAATCAAGATTTAATTTGTATGAAACAGACAGCTTGGGGCCCTATGAGCATTGGGTGATCTGACACATGACTCCTTTTAAGAGCTGTGCTTGTAGAGAAAGTTCAAACACCTTTATTCATAATAACAGAAATAATAATAATCATAATGACATTATTATTATTTGAAAGAATACATTTGTGATTGTTTTTCTGCGTATACTTCAAATAAGTCTCATCTTACTGGTAACAATAGCAACATGATCATGCTCAAGTTGTGGTTTGGAATCCAAGTCAATTGCTAAACCTGTTTAGTCTGCAGCTCCTATAAATCCCACTTTGATGCATTGTAGTGCTGTCATCATTTATGACAGATGACACATACTTCCTGAAAGTAAACATGTGAAAATAGTTATTTGCATATTTGTGCACATGAATACACAACAGCTCAATGGCGCCATCTGACAGCTGCACAGGGTAACTGCAGCAGGCTACACACCTTCACAGTACTGTGACAAAGACAGAAGAGCACTTACTGGAGGTAAAGAGTCTGTTTCTTCTTTGGGGTGAAGTCTGTAGTCTGTGCCAGTGTTTTGCTGTTCAATGTTTGATGATGTATCACCTCTACATTTGACTGTGTATTCTTTAACTCTCTGTTTGAAGGCATCAAGTTCTGTATGGAAGACCTCTAAGTAGACATCTTGTCCTTCCTGCAAAGCAACAAAGGCAATAATATCAGGACAAAACGGCACAAATAAATCATGTCTGAAGGGTCTGGGAAATGTTAACAAATCACTCAAATGAAAAAACTGTTTAAGAAATTAAATAAAATGGAGAAAAAAAAGTCTTCATGTCCCCCTGTGGAAATCCTGTACATTATATCAAGATATAATAGTGTCGGTGTCGTGTTAAGAAAGTCACGTGACGAAACAGCTGCTGTTTGTTTGCCGTTGTATCACCAAACTGTTTATAAGGAAGCATGTCGGTCAGCGGGATTCTTCCCGAACCTAAATATATATAAATAAAATCCTCCTTGCCTCAAATACAAGTACATAAGCATCCTCACACAGTCGTGTCATTATGCTGAAAGTAATAAATTGTCACAAGCAGGAATATCGTCGCATTCAGGTAAATTTGCATAAATAAACAAACACAAGCACGTGGACCTCTGTAGCACTCTGATCCCTCTTGGTGTATAGATGACCCCATAATAGACATTTCAGTCATTGTTTGGTGTGGACACTACGCCATGGCTAGGTCATTAAATCAGTATGTCAGCACAGTCTGTCAGCTAGACTGCCTGTAATGATTGTTAAGATCCAACAGGTGTCAGTATTGAGCAACACTGTACCGACACGTATCGATACAGTTTGGGTAATGTGTTACAACGCTTCATGAGGCCTCATCTACCCATCACTAAGATATACTAAGATTGGAGTTTCTAACTCAGAAAAACAAAAACTGTTTTTACCATTTTATGATGTCCTCACATACAACAGTATAAAAGCTAACAACCAGGACTTTAACATTCAGCATTAGTCAACTGTGCGTGTGTCTTACTTTGGCTTTGTGGAAGAACTGTCTGAAGCAGCCTCGAGGATCCTGCTTAGAGCTCGAAGCCATCTCCAGAATGAACTGCATCACCACAGCTTGGTGTGCAACCTGCTCCATCAACGCCTCTTTCTGCAGGACAATAAACAACCACAGATGAGGCCTTTTTTTAAAAAAAAAAGGAAGAAAAAAAGAAAAATATAAGTTAATACTCTAAGCTGGCACACGGGGAAACAGGAACTGTTAAGTATATCTGACACCTGAATAGCTATACATATACATCTATATTTGTATTTTGAAGGCGAGTCTAGCCAAATCACTGAGGTGTGTTAATATTTATTTAGGCCATTTTCTTTTTGCTGCCTCGCTGAGCACACCTAAATGCTTAAAGGATAAGGCCTAAATTATTCATTCTTTCAATGAACAAGTCCTGATTTACCCCCAAGCCATGAAACTAAAACTCCTAAAATGCCTAAAATACAGATAAATGCTTCCAATGCATGGTTCTTTGTCACTGAAGACACGTCTCAGTAGGAAATGCACAGGCAGAAATAATAAATCATAAAACAGTTTAATTTAGCTGATCATCACGCATGCTGGCTCTCCATCACGCTGCCATGGCAGGGACACTTAAGAAGAACAGAGCTTTTGTTAATGTTCTTTGTGCTTTCTATGAAATGAAACATAAAAGTATCAGCTGTGCAAACAGTCAACTGTAATAATAAATATGGAAACTGAATTTCACTGAAAACAAACCTTCAGCCACATTTTCAAACATGTGCAGACACATGAGCTGAGGCAAGACTTTCCATGTTTATACTAGTTTTCTAGCTCGAACAGCTAAGAGGAAAAAACTGTGTTCGTTGGTTTTTGTGGTCATGTATTCTATAGTTTTTGGGATAGAAACTGCTCCAGTGACAGAAACTGTATCAGGCTGCAACTGTTTATATACAATTAATGTTGGTTTTAGTCTCTTCATGTTATTGTTGATTATTATACAAAACAAAACGACACCAGCCCCAAAACCCTACCCAAACAACATTACCCCTTCTTGCTGTAGTTTCATGCACCACAGAATTAGGTAGTTGGCTGTTTCCTCACAGATGAGCAGAGGCATGTCTGCAAGGAACCGCTGACTGTCGTCCCATCTGTGCAACATACCTTACAAAGGAAGAACAAAGCATCTAAGTTTATTAAATGAATACTTAAAACAGACAATATAGCTAATTGTGCACATTTAAGTACTGTCAAAAAAGTAGTAAAAGTATTTCTTGATTCAAAACAGTAGGAACATCTCCACCTATAATGGAGAATGTTTTTGCTGCATCTGTAATATATACACACAACAACATAGCTACTTGTAACCCAAAAATTACATGGAATACAACATAAAGTGTCTTTGGCATTGTTAGGCACTGAGGTTATTTTGGACAAAATATGGCACTCAATGCATATGCGACAATATGGGAGGTTTTTAAGTTTTCCAAAGCAATTGATCACCTGGTTTCTTGTATATTATCCAGCACTTCTGCTTCTACCTCAAAAAATGTGTAGACGGTACATCACAATTCATCTAGGTTTGCCCAAGTAAAATTTAATTATTCTGCACAGCCCAGATTCTGGTCAAGCCAAAGCACATGTGGATAAAACACCAACTGAGAATGAAATCTTTCAAACTTCCTCTTTTTATTTATAACTGATGAGGGTAAGGTGACCCTGAAGGTGCCTCCTTCAGCAACAGTTTAACTAATGTGCTAAGATGAAATTCCTGCATGAAACTTAACATTCAAGCATACACATGAAAACTAAATAATAAACTGGCAACTATCTTAAAGAGCTGAATTGCTAAATGATAGCACTGGATTTAACTCAAGACAAAGAAACTCGGTTTGGTGTCTCACTTACCAAAATGCCTGAGCTCTTGTTCATACTTTTGGTGAAACGTCTTGTACTTGTCTTGATCCATTTCTACAGGCTGATTTTTTACATTGATGATACTCTGGAACAGATCAGGCATAAACTAAATGAGTGTTTATGAATGTGTGACTACTTGGTCCATAGTTAATATACACAAACAACTACAAGAAAATAGTAGCAACAACACAATATATCCTGAAGTCTATTAATTTTATTAATAATAATAATAATAATAATAATAATAATAATGGTTGGATTTATACAGCGCTTTTCTAGACACTCAAAGCGCTTTACAGAGACCATTATTCATTCACACCCAGTCATGGTAAGCTATGATAGCCACAGCTTCCCTGGGGCAGACTGACGGAGGCGTGGCTGCCAGTTTGCACCTACAGCCCCACCACCAAACCATTCATTCAGGGCAAAGTGGGTAAAGTGTCTTGCCCAAGGACACACCGACAATGACTGGGAGGAGTGGGATTTGAACCACCAACCCTTCAGTTGGTAGACAGCCGCTCTACCACTGAGCCACTGATGCATGTTTCACCAGTAATGGTCAGTGTGCCTTAAACTTCATTGCTATTAATTAATTCAAATTATTAAGTCATAGTTGAAGCAGTATTCAAATCCTTCACATCAGAATTCTTCAGCTTGGAAAAAAGTTTGACCTGTGAAGGAAGAGCAGATTGACCAGCATTGTCTCCTAAACAACCCCTTTGACCTGTGCCTATTGTTTAGAGCATGGCAGATAGGATCAGGCTCTATGACATCCTCTCCCCACCTCCGTTAGCCTGCTTTAAAAGGATGGGCAGGCAGGGGCAGCCAGAGGCAGCTTCGCGTTCTGAACAATACCTGCCTTGTGCTAATGGAGGTGTCATCTGGCACAGGGCTGATTAGTCAGCGATTACAGCCAGGCCTCAATTGCCGTGACAACTGCTGCAAACACAATGGGCCCTGATAGAGCCAGCTGTTTGGTCCTCTGCAATTAACCCTGCATCCCACTCGTCTCCGGCAGTGCGCTGCCTCTAATTGACTATCGGGCACACAAAGCAGGGGCTGTCGGCCAGACCCCCTGGACATAGCCCCCCGCCCCTCTGCCGAGGTAGAGATGATAATAATAGAGGCGTCCTGTGGACTCGGCCGCCAGTCAATCAAAGCCTCAGTGCCCCACAGGAGCTTCCTGAGGAGAGAGAGCACGGAGGAAGCACATGTATGAGCCAGTGATCAACAGGGTAGAGCAGCCTTGCAGGGGGCAGACATGTTGAATATGCCCTCAGCCAAAGTACTAATCAATTCAAGTGCACGTGAGGGGAAAGGAAACCCTGCTGCTTGCTTGATATCAGAAAAGCCATTTTTAGGAACACTCATCTCCCTCTGTTCAGCTCAAGGTTGATTTTCTGTGCAACAACACAAGGAGAAAAAAAATCAAGGCAATTATTTGTCAAGCCTTTGCTATCTATAATTACAAAGATAAAAATCAAACTGCAATGATTTCTCAGAGGATAGAGCTGTCTGAATTCAGCAGCTGCTTGTGTCATCATAATCATCAAACAAATGCATATTGTAACACAGTGGAACCGAAAATGTGCTCGACACACAACTCTCTGTCTTCTCTAAATTATTTATGACTTATTGATTGTTGTTTAATAAAACTTTGTGGGATGACATATCTGTATTTTGCAACATAACAAACCTTAAAACTAAAGATTTTGCAATTATGGTTATTTTTTTTTAATCAAACATCAGAAACTAAATTACAAGACAATTATGCATTTAATCAAATGAATCGCTGTGTAAATAAAAGCAATAGTTGGACAGCATTTTTCAGCAGGGGTGCCATACTGCATCACATATTGGGCTTTTAACCTGCCAACATGTTTCACAAATAGCAAAGAGGATAATGAGAATGTTAAAGCAATCTGCACACTGATCCTTCACAGGCACGCAGACATGGCACAATGTCAAAAATGGATTTAATCATTAAAATAGATTTATATTAAAAAAAAAAAAAAAAAACTTGGACAAAACTCCAAAATCTAATCTTTCATTTCATTAAAGCCAATCTCATCCAAGATTTAATCTATCTATTTTCTGCACAAGCAGATGGAAGAAATACCAAACTGAGAGCCTAATTTGGGCCTCGTTCTCACAGAGGCTGCAGCATGAGGTCATTTAGTTAGCCTGCAGTGAAGCACTACATGTGTGTGGTTAATACAGTACCCTGAGACAGAGATAAGGTCCACAGGTACAGATAACACCAGGAAGCAGCAGCAGCAGGAAAAAACAAGACCCCTGTTCCCTTTCTGCACAAAGTGTTTGTTAACATTATCATTCTTTAGACAGTTTCACGTGATAATAACGTGACGGTGGACAATGTGTCCAACCAAAACTGCTAATTAGAGTTCTATTATAAAGGTTTTTACCCAAGAAATGTGAAATATTATACCATCAGGACACTGTCATGTTTACATTTTCTCGTTAGAATTTATCTCCAATGCCAGATGTTACTGAATCAGCTATGAAAATTAATTAGCTGGTTTGATGTGGCAGCCTCATGCTCCTTCCAGACAGACCTGGCTTTTATGGGCTGTAGGGGAAATTACTGAGAACTGATTGATCCTGAAGGACTCCTCTGTACACATGGCCTGAACGCACACACACACACACAGACTCCCAGATCCTGCTAACTGTTAATGCAAACATTTTTACCCTCTCGCTGAACCTCACATTCTTTCTCCTCAATAACCAAAACATCAACAACTCAACACTGAAATCCATTAAACCACATAGACTGCATACGTGCTCTTTATTTTCAGGAGAATAGACGCGGCACATCTTAACATCCGGCACAGTAAAAACGACAAATCTCAGTCTAAGTTTTCTGACCTCTAAAATCCACCACTCTCCAAAACAACAGTTGCATCCTCTGAAGCATAAAGCATTGAAATTACAAACAGTTGAATCTCCCTCTACATGGCCCTGGATCTTTTTGGTGCCTTTCCTCTTTTTCATCCTCTTCTCTATATTTCTTTGTGCTCTTCTCCTGCTTCACCCCCCTCTTCGCCTTTTCATCCCCCTCTCTGTCTCTTCATCTCCCTCTCCGTCTCTTCATCTCTCTCTCCGTCTCTTCATCCCCCTCTCCGTCTCTTCTGTCTCCCTCTCTGAGTAAGTGAGTTTCATCTGGGGTGCTTGCCGGGCGAAATCACCTCAGGGCGAACACTTTATTATCTGTAGTCAAAGCGTCACCACAAATACCATTCTACACACACAAGTGTCACTTTCCATTTGTCTGCACTCTGGCTGCATTAGCAGAGCCTAGCCGGCCCAGAGCCTCATCTCAAACGCACCCAGCAGAGGAAAACTAACAGCGTGGGAAAGCACTCGTCCTGCATTCCTGCCCTATTAACACCAGCAGCAGCACCAGAGCAGACCTATGGCCTGGGAATTAAAACATTATCAGCACTGACGTTTGGGAAGCTATCTTATAAAATGACAAGAAGAGAGACAAATTAAGGTAGACGTCAAATCATTACGTCTTGTATGTTACAGTTAGCGCCAAAAATCTTGTGCGTGCAAGAAAGAGAAGTTAACAGAGGATCCCCCTTTAACTTAGAGGAGATCACTGTGCGTGGTAATTACTGACGGTCTAGCTGAGTGTCTGGCAAACACAACAGCAGTGGGCAGTTTATGCCCTCTTTGAGCCACAAAGGAATGCAGGCCAGCATCAGCCATATCAGGCCTTTTGTAGGACACCCGTGCACCAAACAAACAGAGAAACTGGGGCAACATGTTTACCCCACACCACACACTGCACTTCATAAACAAAATGGCCAGACAAAAAGGATGGACTCCATGTTTGTTCCCATGACAGTCAACAAAAAAATACAGCATTTCAACAGAAAAACATCAACCTTGAATATATCCCACTGTGAACAGAGCTCCTCACAGCCACAACCTTGTTTCAGGCGTGAGTTTCACCAGGCTCTTCTCCAATTTACCGGCCTGGGTGGACAACATAATAGATTATAAATGGAAAAATAAAACTGTATCCATCACAAAATTACTCTGTGTTTAATAATCAAGTCCTGCCAAAGGGGTTAGTGAAGTGCATTGCTCTGTATAGACAGGGGGATGTAGCCCCTGGTTTGTGGGCTGTCTGTGATGAGCCAGCCCTCAGGCTTGCCTGGGCCACCCTCATTGTGCATACAGCATGGTCTAGAAAGCAGAGCTTTATCAGCAAATACCCCGAGTCAGCACAAGCAGCGGGGTGGTTATGCATTGCGACTGGCACACCAGCCGATATTGTCATGTGCGATTAGGCCTGTGCTCATGAGCCTGTGAACTCATTCCTATGGCATCAAAGTCAACTCCACCTCCTACTCTCCTCCATTTATATCCCTGCCTCTCTGCTGCTCTCTCCTTCTTCCCTGGGATCTTCCATTTTACATTCAGCCCTGCCACTTCACAACGCACCCTCAGTGAACCCTGTAAAACGCTGTGCCCTGAGACACAGAGTGAAAATAAAACAACAGGTTAGACGGGTTTGATTTCCAAAACAAATCTCGGTGGCTTAATTAACTCCATCCAGGAGGGTCATCCACAAGTTTGAGCTAGCCGCTGCAACAAAAACGCAGCCAGTGGCAGTTTGTTTTGTCTTGGTACACCTCTCCAGATGACAAGGCTGATAGAGAGGAACAAAGCGAGGCTCACACAAGAAAGAAATACACTGCGAGGCCAGTTATGGGGAAAACATGGGGAAGAGGAAGCAGAGATTAAACCATTCAGTGATGATGCAGAGAGCAACACAGGACACAGAGCCAAGAAAAAAAAAAAGGTAACAAGCTAAAATCCTGACCTGAAAGATTTATGTCAGGCCCTCCTTGTCCTGTCTTTAAGAGAATATGCCACACCGTGACACCATTTTCTCAAAGGGCTACATGTACAGCCAAGAGCCAGCAGCATTCACAGTCATGCACAAACTCAAATGGACAGAGCAACAACACAAACACACACACACACACACACACATGCACACACACAGGTTTGGAGTATAAGAGCCCAGAGGTAGAGATTGTAAGCACATACAGAGATAAGAAAAGGAACCAGTGAAGAGAGCAGAGGAGGAGGAAAAAAGGGAGAGAGCAGGAGAGAGAGAGGGAGATGAGGGGAGGCTGGAGGCGCCTGGGCAGGCCTGTCAGACCGGAGGAAGTGCTGGTGCGCAGGCCTGCAGGTAAATGGAAGAAGAAAGGCGCCTGCAGGCTGCCTGAGGCAAGCCTGGGCCCTTCTGTTCTATCATTTAGGAGACAAGTCCTCCACTGATTCCCAATTAATATTTAACACTGCACAGACAACAAGGCACTCCGCTGCAGTACACATGCCAACGAGAGGAGAGGAGAGGAGAGGAGAGGAGAGGAGATACATAAATGAAACAAGATAAAACAAGATTGTGAAAGATTTTATGTCAATGGAGTTTCTGAGATCGGGATTTACTGAAAACAGTGCATTTTATTGCCTAAAGCTGAAATCTGTAATGGTTTGTATTGGGACTGTAGTGAAATATAAAAACCGTATGTTTACCGTGTGGATCTGTTTCTAGTTGTCACACACACCTATGCTGATAAAGCCAACACACCATTTTTAATGAAGTAACAATTTCATGTTACCTGGTAGTTAAATAAAAAAAAAAAACAGCCTAGCAGTAACATAAAGGTAAAGACTGCTTCGCTGAGTCGTCATGATGGAGCTTGCAGCTATAAAGGGTCAGGGTTGGGGTAAGTGAAAATCTTTTATTTTGGGGGGAAAATTTGCTCAAATGCCTCACAATCCAGAGAAAATTGGTTTGAATTTGTAGCAAGAGGTCAGAAAAAACCTCAATCTAACTCATTACCCATGACTGAGTGTGTAAACTCAAATGCTGATGCTTGCAATGCAAAGATGAGCATCAGGAGAATGAGTTCAACGTTGCACAGGAGAAAGGATGTGAACATTGCGCTGTGGTCAGTTTGCACTCTCATGCTTTCTCTGCCAAAGCCTCCACATAATTGGAGTAAATTGAAAAACCAAAGCCTGGACTGGTAGTAAAAGTTCATCACTGCTTCGAACCAGAACACCGCACTCTACCGCTGTATTTACTTTTAATTTCACACATAACTTCCTGTGCATTTTCTAATCATATTTGCGAAATCGCACTGATCAATATTCAACTTCTGGGAATTCCAGTCGTGGCAGAGACGTTAAATATGGAGCAATTTACTAAAATGGAAATGAACAGATGAGTCGGTAAATGTGATTTATGTAGGAAAAAAAAAGGGAAACATTGTGAACCACTGTGACCACAGAATACACAATGCTGAACGTTGCTCTCCTAAACACCAAACAGTATGATAGTACTGTATACTTATAAAATAGAATAACAACATTTAACAATATCTGGTATGTTTTGGTTAGCCATAAAAATGTTTGATTTCACTGGTCAAATAAGCTGTAGCTTCTTGATGAACTGGATGAATGGCTGGATAGAAATAGAGTATTTAAGCTATGAAAGCATTTTTTCAAGGCTTGCCCACTTTGTTAGTTTGAATATTTGAACAAAGCTACAGTTTATCGTTGAGATTTGTAATGAAGAGACCACTCAGAAATGCTAAATATCCTGCCAGGGGCGTGAAACTCCTCCTGAATGCTGCGCACAGCCGGACTGTGGTGGGCTTAGCTCGGTGAAGACACAATCTACATGTAATTTCCTGTGGGACAGCAAGGCACAGCAGACACTCTCTGTACCCTTGCTCACATCTTCCAACCCACCCCCACTCTCTGGCAGGGGAAGACAGAGGGTGTCGATGCCTTGCACCTGGGATGCCCAAATGCCAGCTCGGAGGCTTTGGAACAAGGAACCTGTTTTTGAACCCAAGTCCTGCTGTGACCAAAACTACAGCAGAGTCCCTCTTCCTCAAGCTCACCTCTCAAGGCAATAAGATTGGTTTGCCCCCCGTGTTCACAGCAGAAGGCAGAGGGCAGAGGGAAGGCATGGCTCTGTGGGATGCCACCAGCCGGAAATGATTCTCTGTGTGCCAGCACTGAGACGCCAACATGACAGAAGAGGCAGCGGTATGCATGAGGTAAGACAAGCACAACCAATGGTTGTCTCTCCGAGATAAACTGTGACTGTAATACTCTGGATTTCTCAATCTAGCAACGTGATGAAAGTGTGAATGACATATTTCATGGCGCTATGCAAACCCAGCGACGCCCCCAAATGAAACTGCATAAGTGGGCATCCAGGAGGCGGTATGGAGGCCATGGATAGCCGTCAATCACCTTTCACCATGAAAAATACCTCCTGACCTCTGCTTCCCGGCTGCAGACTGTGGAATAATGACAGTCTCTATGGGCCCTCTGTGGAATTCCAAATGGGAGTTAGAAATGAGGTAGTTCAATCAGTGGGAAAAGGTCAAGTGCATGCAGATTCGCTCTCCCTCGCTGTCTCCATTCCTTTTCCCCCAGTTCCACTTTATGCCCCCCACCTCCAGGGTACTGAGGCAATCAGGGTAAAGGTTGTTATTTCTGCTGCCGCTTGTGACCAAGTTTAAATATTCAACTGAAAAATTCTCAACCTCTTTTTGTTTTTTTTTTCCTCCAGAGCAGTCGTTGAAGTATTGTGCTGCAATTTGATACGGCCAGCTAATTCCACTGTTATGTCTCGCACTGCCTCAGACAACAGCAGAGGAGAGGTGGCTGGAGGTCATTACCTGCGCCTATTCCCTCTCGATGGCGGTGCGGCTTAGGCAGAGAAGCAGCTAAAAGCAAAGCAAACTAATGGTTCTGGCAGCTCTGCCTGCAGAGGCACAGGGCTATTAGGAAAACTACAATCCCCAGGTGAACCTCTTTGTCATGTCCTCAGGCTGTGTGTGACAAGGCCAGGTTGTCTCTGTCGATCAAGCTGAAAGAGGGCTGAACCTGGCCATGGCCTGACATCGCATGAACCTGGGATATCAGGCCTTCTGGGAATTTTTCATTTACACCTGGCTGATTGGCACCCTGAGCCTCCCGGGTGATGTCACAGAGGGTTATGGCTGCAGGTGTGCTCGTGTATATGTGTGTACATGTCTATGCTACAGGGTAGATTTAGGGGCGAGGTGATTGGAAACTAGATTTACCAGCGGATAAAATATATTTTCTGTGTTTGACTTCACTGCAGTTCTATTAATCACAACACTTCCTGCTTTAATTAGGGTAATAGAAATCATTGTAGTGTAACCAAAGGTATACTAAATCACTGTGCATGGGCTTGTACATTGCAGTCGGGCCCGGCTGGGGTTAGAGGCACAAGGGAACACCCAGATTCAACCTAAAGTCTGATCCAATCACAGGACAAATATGGGAGTGGCAGTGAACTGTGTGGTTAACAAGAGCAGTATCTACAGTGGGCTTGGATAAAATGTGCAAACGTGCACACCCAGTGTGGCAGTTGCATTCTTAGAAAATGTCATGTTGGCACAAATGCAACTGCTAAGTAATGAATAAACAAATGAAAACCTGCTGAAATCTGAAAAGATATTATTTTGGAAAATAGCCAGGCAGAAATATCCCCATCAACCAGTCAAGTGACAGATTCCGGACCTGTTATTCTTTAGCTGACATGTGGCAGAGTAATTGCTGTCTGGGCCGGGGAGGAGGCAGGGAAGTGGTGGGGGCTGCTGGGCCTCCTGTCCAGCCAGCTCAGCGTTACTCATCAATGGACTGGTGTACCTCCCTTTTCCCTACAGGAGCAAGGCTGTAATGTTCACCCCTGCTCTCCGGACCTTCAGACCCACAATGGAGGACGACGATCAAGGAGAGGAAAAGGTGGAGAGGGAGGTCGCCGCTGCCCGAGAGTGGCCAGGGTCAGCGGCATCCATTCACCCCTCTCCCCCTGCAGGCCTTTCTCTCTCATCTGTCTGGATGGGTGCCCTCTCTCTGGGGCACAACACGATGAGAGGCCCTGGCTCCGCTGCCGTCTCTGCCTTTCATGTTTCCATCTAGGGCAGTGGTAGAGAGACGTGGAGAGGAGGACGAAGGAGGGGGCAAGCTACAAATGTCACCCATAAGGGGGGATTTAATTAAAAATGACAGGGGCTGGCGCTGGAGAGTGCAGCCACATATGCGCGGAATTTGGGTGCAGTGAAAGCAAGTGCCTATGATTTATAATTCAAGTAATGCTCTGCACTCTTTTTAATTCTACGGCCAAAGAAAAAAATATCAAAAGGCTGCCCCTGTGAGGCTAATCCAATATGATATTTTTAAGGGCAGGCGGTCAATAGCTTTTTGAAAAGCCAGCTTCTCTGTCTCCCTTTCTGCTTCTCTCTCTTCTCCACTTGTCTGTCTTTCTCCATCTCCCTCTGCTACTCCCTCCTTTCTCTCCCCTGCTCACCCTGCTCTACAGTACCTCACCCCACCCTCCCAAGCCCAGACACAGAGCGGGCTGTGATAATGGAAACATCCCGCTCCCCGCCTCCCGTTTCTCCTGCTAAGCTCTGTGCGCTTGGGGGAAATTGATTGTCTGGCGAGCCGATCTGAACGCTTCCAGCTGATGGTAGAGCCAGTTAAGTCCTTTTTTATTGAGGGTATGAGGGATTTTTAATGGGAGTCGCATCAATGAACTGTGCAGCCACTCGGCATCTGCATGCAGGGACTTTTTTCTAAAACCCTCCTCTCCCTCTCATCCGAACTGCTATGCCACCCCGATCCTCGCGCACACACACACACACACACACACACACAACGTTTGTGAAAAGGACAGCAGATGCAAATGACACAGCTCACCTCTGCCTCACTGCCAGGTAATTCCCCTCCTGTGCTCTCACTCTCTCGGTCTATTTGAGGGGTATATTCTTGTATCCAGCCTCCTGTTGAGAGCCCAGGTCACCTTACCCACAGCCCCCTTCCATTTTGCACAAACTGGGCCACCACCAATCAGTCATGGGGACCTGCTCAGCATGGTGACCTGAGTGTGCCCACTTCTGCAGCCAGACCCACTGTCTGCTTTCCTGCACCCCTTCTGGGCCTGGACGAACAATTGCCTTATTGAGGCCAAGTGCTGCACAGTGGTGGAAATCCAACACTTGCTCCCCCCTCCTGTCCAAGGACAGAAAGGAGGCTATTATGTTCAAACATCCTCATTATGAACCTCAAGTCAGTCGCTGTGGTAGTCCTTCAATCAAAGGGTTTAACAGGTGGGGAAGGAGAGTAAGGGGAGGTGGGGTGGGGGGGACAGAGAGAGGGATAGTTAGACCGAGAGGGTCAGTAAGAGGGAGGGCAAAGGGAAGACTGGAGACTGTTCTTTTTCTCTATTGATTTGAGTCCTGACTCCCACTGGCTGCTCCTCAATAAAGAACCTTGAGAGGAAGTGGGCTAATCCTGCGAAATTGGAAGTAGGGAATCGATTAAGACCACTGTTGAGGACTCCCTCCATTTCTCTCCCTTCCTCTCCATCTTTGCTTTCACTAATTTTATTTTCTCTTTTTTCCCCTTTTCACTTCACCTCTCTCTGAAACCTCCACGGTAAGTGCCGTTGAACCCCACTTAGCTAAAGAGCGGTCCTTTCCAAATGCACCTGGAGCTCTGTTTATCTCTTGTTCCCACTGTGTTGCTCACACGCACACCTATACGGCTACATTTAAAGCATCCACACAGACCAGGTAAAACCACTATAGATTGGAGGATGGAGGTAGCACACAGTCACCTTGTTGGTGGTGACTCTTCTCGCCTCTGTGGGAGGAAATTGGCGTGTGATGTTGAGCTGAGAAGCAGCTAATTGGCCAGTGAGGAGCTGAGAAAGAATGCAGGCAGTGCCTCATTTCATCACCCAGAGCCAATCAGAGTCTCTCTCTAAAGCCTTTCACTGGACTGGTTACAGGCCTGATACAATGTTCCACTGATGAAGAAGCACAGACTCTGCTATTCCCACTAAGCCTCTGTAAGCTTAGATAAAAACTGCTAGGTTAGTGCTCCCCTGCTCTCCATCCGCCAGTCCTTTTAATCAGCTTGAGGTAGCTTGTAGTCCTGCCGTGTAAACAAAGGCAACTAAAAACTCTAGAAGCGTTCAATAAGGATGAAAAACCTTTCTCCCACTTCTACTTCAGAAAAAAAGGCTTCAACAAAGTTAGGGAGAAATTCACCTTCCCAAGGCCGGACTGCCACAGAGCTCTGTCTAATCCCAGACTGGCTGGAGCTAGTTTTACCAGCTCTGTAACAGTATTCCTCCCTGGCTCTTCTCTGTCCCTTTACACCATTTTGTGAGTGGACAGAGGGTGGTGCTCAGGGAGCAAACAGAGCAGCTGTCACACTTTACATGCGGCCGGCACGGCCAGGGCCAGACACTGTAAATGTTTACAGACCCTCAGGGTCACCCAGGGCCAGTGAGGCACGTTAAACACTGTCTGTTCAGCCCTGTTACCACGACTGCACAATCAGCACAGCTAAACAGCCTCCCTCACAATGAGTAGCCAAACAACACAGCAATCCAAGGTCCAAGTGCAAAGCGAATGAAACTGTTTAGAATTCCTCAGAGTCGTGAGGGAACACAGTGACAACAATAGAAACTGCAAAGCCTATTTTCCTTCGCTTCGCACTCAGGGTTAACTACCCGTTTCCATCATTCACCATGAACGATAGATTAAATACGAACGACAAACACAGGCCTCTCTCATTCCTGAGCTTCAGGCAAGCTGAACTCCTGACCTCCACTGCTCCCACACTTCGTTCACTTACATTTCCGTCCAAGGGCTTGTGGTGGCTCCAGGGTCTTACTGACACACACCGGGTGCTGTGGTGGAGGGTTTTGCCTCCTCTGCAGACAGGCCAGCATGGCGAGGTGGGCACAGTACTACAGCCGGGGGAGTTCTGCGGCCAACCTGGAGCAGAGAAAGAGCATGAAAATGAGAAAAAGAGGAACATTGCAGTGAGTTAAGCAGGATGATTCGAGGTCAAAGCTCCATGGCCGTGTCTGGTAAGCCGGCAGGAGCTGGCTCTGGGCTAGATGGGCTAGGTTTCTCACCCAGGATTTAATTGGGAAAGCATGCCTACAGCTGCCTGCCTCTCAGCTCTGTGTGCTGAATGATAAACACACACCTGCATTGGGGCAGCACGGCTGACATGGGTTCAGAGCACAGTCCAGGCCAGTCACTCTGCAGCTTCAAACAGCACATCCACACAGCCATTCAACCGCATCTCCTGTCTATGAAACCATCCTCAAAACAAACACACAGGCTCACACAGAAAGTAGCAACAGTCAGGCACACAGAGACACATTCTTTCCAGGGCAGTGTGTATGTGGTGATTGATGGCGTTATCTATGGACAGCAAAAAAAATGGTAATGCTGAGAAAACAGCAGTCTGTCTGCTACAACTTAACATGCAACAGCTCTGGGGGACTGTCAGGAAAGGCCTGGGGGACTGAGCGGTGTCTGGATGTATGTGTAGCTGTGTGTTGAACCGTATGGTTGTATGTGTGTGTGTGAGCAAATACGATGGGTTGGGAGGGGGAGACTGCCAACCGTACATCAGGAGTAGTGACGGCACTAATCAATCTCCCTCTAGGCCATAAATCTCCAGCTCTGCACTCCCCCTTTTCCCCACAGCCACCTTCACTCAGGAACAGGGAGGCAGTTGCTGCTAGTTTCTTCTCAAAAAGCCCATCACAGTCCCACTGGAAACACATGACATACACAC